>CAJVQA010002286.1:0-22445 GCA_910591915.1 Cetraspora pellucida
TATTTGTTAAACTCTTATGAATATAATTTTTATTCTTTAAAATTTATGTAAAAATTTATATAATAATAGAAGCAACATTCATGTATAAAATAAATATTGATAAGCGGCTATAAATTCTCTATAGACTTAATGTTTTTACTGCATGTTCTAACTTAGGATTATCATTAATTTTAAGTAATCTACACTTGTTATTGGTTATATGCTCGGTGAATTGATTGTTATTAAATAATGTCAAATACGTGCATGTGTTTGTGTTAATAAACCTAGATGAGTAATTATTTTTGAATCCAGACCAAAAATATGTACGTACTACCTCAGCTGCAGCGGAATTTTGCGAGCACGTAATACAAAACCAAAAAGGAAACTAAATAGGAGTTAAAGGTTAACATATTGGCTTGCCGGAATATATAAATAAAATAACAGTTTTATACATAAATTTTGTTTCTAATAATTTTGATTAATATACCAAGATCTGGTTAAACATTATTTTCGCTTTTTTATCGTTGTTTTATTTTGCAATACAGATATTCGGGCTGATCCTCATAGGGAGACATTCGTCTGATTGGTTGATGTAAATCTATTGCCCGGGTAATGTTACGGGGTTATTTGTAGGTACGGTTAATAGCTATGACACGTGACTTGAATTGTTGTTAATTTTATAAACCACTCGCCAAAGGCGTGACAATGGTGAATTGGAATGAAAGTTTTTAGGAGTTAACTTAATATTTATTTTATTTTTTTACTACTCCAAGGTTCCCTTTTTAGAAAGGTAAAATTTAGTTCTTTTATAACTATTCATGTGCTAAGATGTGAGGGGCTTTAAGAAATAATTTATTCCTTTCTCAGCTAAGACAGATGGCTTTTTCAACAATAAGCTTATACATTGTTTTCTTTAGTTTAATTATAATTTAACTAATTCCTGCAATTCTGCTCCTTTTATTTTGAATTCTTATTCAGTATTTTTCTTCATGTTCTTTTCCTTGCATATTCACATCAATATTACAGTCACTTGTTTATCCTATAATTAATGACCTAAGCCTCATAAGTCAAGGTTGAACTTTTACCAGATGAGAGTTGAAATCATAATTTTTAACACTAGTATTAACTTGTATTTGAGGCATAGTATTACATTTTAAAAATCTCATAACATTCTTCTATGCTTATTTTATATATACAATGTAAAAAATAATTTATTTTACTAGATTCAGAGTTTTACTTTTTTATGGTAAATATAGTAAATTAAGGATTCTTAATTATTTTCATAGTCATTTCTATTTTGATATCTTTTCAAGAATTTTCGATTTATTCATGTTTTGATTATTTTTTTCTCTATAATTTGAAGTTTGTAGATTTTAATAAGTTTTTTTTTATAGACAATAAAAGGTTCTTTTTATTTAAGATGAAGTTTGTAACTTTTAGAATTTTCTTGTAAGGCTTTATAAATTAATATATAATCTTCTTTTTTTAGGTTATCTATAATCAGTATTTAATGATCTTGTTTTTTTAAGCTATTTTTTGGATATTTTTGATTCTTTTTATTGTTGCAGTCCTGAATTGTGATAAGACATTGATTAATTCAAATAGTTTATATAGAAATATGCTTTCTAGTAATTCTTCAGTTTTGCTAAAATGTATTAAAAAATATCTTTTCTATTATATCTAAGATAAAAAGAGGTTATTTTTGTAGTATTTTGCTTAGTTGTTTAGTAAACAAACAGAATAGATAAAATTAGAAATTCTAATCTCAGACATTAGTTACTAATTTGGTAATAGATTTACAAAAGGTTCTATTAAATCTTTTAACCAGCCTATTTGTTTGGTGATAATAAGGTGTTGAATAATGATATTTAATTTAAAATTTTTTAAAAATTCATCTATTAGATTATTCAAAAAATGTGTTCTCTAATTAGATAGTAGATACTGTAAACATTCATGATAACAAACAATGTCTTTATACATAAATTTGGCTATCTGTTGGGCATTGCATTCTTTAATGCTTTGGTCTCTGATCATTTAGTTATGTAGTCTGTAGTAACTACAATATATTAGTTTTCTCTTAGTGTCTCAGACAACTTTCTAACTATATTAATACTGATTTTAAAAAAAGATGCTTTAACTCAGATTAGGTATAATAGATGTCTTACTAATTTTTTTTCTTTTCTATAAAAAGCATCACAAGTTCAAATATAATTCTTTATATCAGTATATAATTGCAGCCAATAGTATTTATCACAAATTTTATTAAATATTATTTTTATTCCAAAGTGTCTTTTCAATAGGTAGGTATGTATTATAAATAGAATTAGCTCAACTTTATGTATTTGAATAACTCTTAAGAGACCATTTAATTTGTGTTTATCTTTCTTATAGATTAAATCTTTATTGATTTTAAAAAATTTACTTTGTAATATAAGGCTTTGATGTAGTTAAAAAGTTAAACTTTTTGTTAATTTTTGTTTAGTTATATGCACTTTTAATTATTAATATTGTATGAATTTCATTTTAATTTGCTAGAATACTGATAACCTGGCCTGAATTTGTTTTTCATAAATCAGATTTTTTTTTAAAAAAAAAATTTAAGTTTTTCTTTCTTGAACTTAATAGGATTTTGTTATAAAAATTTAAACTTTTTCTTTATTTAATTTTTTTTAAATTAAGTTGTATATAATAAATTTTATAATTTATTGATTTAAAAAATTTGTATCAATTTAATATGACTTAACACTCTCCTAATAGTGTCATCTACTATCACTTATATCAAAGATTCTTGGCAAAGGATTTTATGCCAACCAATTATCTTTTTCTCTTTTTTTTTTTTATTTTAAAAAGATTTTATAGATTTAATAATAACAAGATTTTGAGTTAAATAATAAATATTTCTTATCTTCTAATTAGTTCTTTATTTGTTATATTAAATATAACTAAGATAAGAACAATAAGTATATAGACTAAATATATATATATATTTTTTTATATAGATATTTGGGATAATATGTTTATGTTTGAATACTTTTGCTCAGTTTGGTATATAATTAAATAATTTTTTTTTTTTTTAAATATTAATGATGAGGTTATGGCTTTAACTTTATTGAAATTTAGTTGAAATTTTTACAAAAAAAAGCTTGCTTTTAAATTACATATAAAGAATAAGAACTCAGACCTATAATCTGCAACCTAAATCTACAAGAGTGATCAAGGCTCATCTAGATTTGGGTATTAGTAATAATATATGAGAAAGAAGTATGATATTTAATTTATTGAATAGTCCAAAGATCAATTTTAGTAATAATTTGTAGTATTAAGATAGGAGATAATAGTAAACTAAAAAGAGAATTATAAGTTGAGTTTGTAGAAGATATAATTGAAAACTGTACTAAATGTAAAATACAATATAGAATCTATAATTGTTTATATATTTGTTAGTTTAAATGAAGAAGAAATTTAATAGAAAGAAAGATAGCTATATGATAAAGAATAGAAGTATTATAAATAATAGAAACAAGATCAATAAGAACTAAGCCAGATAAAGTGGAAATAAGAGATGGTATATGAGAAAAGTTATGCAGTTTAAAACTGTTAAGTGTAAGATTTCTTGATGTAGATTAGAAATAGAATTAGCAAACATGTTGAAAGCAGTAGCATTTATGATGCAATTAAGAAAATTAAAGATTAAATAGTAAATTGTTTGAGTGAAAGGACAAAGAATTCAGTGTAATAAAAAACTAGTTTGATTATATTGGTGGCAGAGAAGAAAGTAAGAAGAGTTATATTTATAAAAAATATGAGGAACAGGTAGTTCATTCAATAGAATTATAATATAAAAAGTTTTTAAAATAAAGAAATGAAAACTATAAGCAAAGTTAGAGACTTTTTGATTGTTATTAATATAAAGCCAAGTTGCTTTCTAGTAAATATTAGATGCAATAGTAGATCATTGTTAAAAATGATATTGGAATATTCAAAGTATTATAATATGAGCTTGATAGATAGTTTGGATGAAGTATTGAATAAAAATCTCAATAGGGAATTAGTCAATAAATAGAATATATACGGAGTTATAAGGGTTGTTACTTAAAAATGTTAAGAAGGATAATATTTGATGACTATGAGCAAGCTAGTTAACAAGATTATTAAATGAGTCATTTTGGTGTGCAGTAACTTTGTAAAAAGTAAGCTAAATATTGTATAAGTTAATAAAGTTGATAAAAGTTTACCAAATAAAGAAATATAAAGTATAAGTATGAGAAAGTTTAGAAGCTGATAAGCAGATACTGTAATATTTGGAGATAACAGATAGTTAGTCAGTAAAAATATAAACAGAACAGTTTCTGAGAGCAGTAATAATTGCTGAAAGGATAGCAAGAATTTCAGTTTTAAAAGAGCATGACCAAAGTTTAACTTGTATCTGAAATAAATAAGTAATTATAAAATTATCAACTTGGATAAAACCTATGCCTATAGAGCATTAAGAAGTACCAAGCTCAATAACAGAACCATTAGTATAAAATAAGATAGTAGTTAGATTATAATTAGAATTAGTAATAGACTGTAAACTGTCAGTAAGTTGGTATAATTAAAAGATGAAAGGTAATTGTTGTAGATTAATTGTTAATGAAGAAGAAGGTGAGATATGTAAAGAATATTAAATAGCTACAGAGTATGCAATATTAAGAAAGTTGGCATGTAGGTTAAGAGTTTTGTCAGAATTAATATGACAAAGTAATTTAGTAGCCAAATTTGTAGGAATAAAGATGATGCATTTGTTAGTAATTGTATTGGAATTAAGATGGCATTCAGAGCATATGGTAATAGTAGAGAGAGGAGTAGAGTAAGGATTAGTAAATTGAGACTGAAATGAACAGTACCAGTGAGTAATAAGAGTAAGGTCTGTAGAGCTATTATGTCTTTTAGTCTTGTTGATTATGATTTAATTATTGAGAACAGTAAGTAACCAAGAGTTGGTATTAGATTTAAAGTAACTAGTAGTATAAGAAAAATAGTTTAATTAAGATAGATTAAAATAATTATATAATGAACATTAATAAGAATGACTTGTAGTAATATTCTCAAGAGTAGTAAACTATTAAAATATAACACCTTTAGAAAGTTTGTTTAGTCTGAAAGAAATATGATGTCAATATAATAAATATAAATTATCATAGATAATAAGTTAGTTGAGAAAAAAGAGTTTGTAGTGTCTAAGTTGTTTTTTGAAAACAGAATATTTAGAATGAGAAGAGAGAAGAGATTTCAGAGAGATAGTTCTATCATGTAAAGTGTAAGGAATGTTATAAATTAAATTAATTGAGAATATCCAACTAATATGTTTAATAAGTTGTATAATTTTAAAGTTTGTAATTAGGTAGTTAGGACCATTAATAATTGAGTTAGAATGAGAGAAAATGCTGATTGGAGACCAAAGATTGTTTTGTAATTGTTAAATTCAAATACAAGTAGATATGCCTAATAGGTCAGAATTATTAAGTTATTTAAAAAGATTAGAAATATAATGTTGTAGTTGAATGTTCTAAATATGTTTGATGTTATAAATTTGTAGATGTAAAAGGATACTAGAAGGTATTATATGACAAAGTTTGGCTTTAAGTTTGACAAGACCAATATGCTAAGTGAAAATTTTGTTGCAAGTTGATTAATTAATTACAATATTTTGAAGTCAATATTCAAGAATAAAAATAATCACTGTATTATAATATAGCAAACATGTGAGTCAGTAATGCATTTGGTTTTGGTGATTTGAATTAGTTGAGAAGATTTAACAATAAGTAATTTTGTTTGTTTAGATTGTTTATTGTCCAAAGTGAACCAGCAACCTAAAAATTTAAAAGGTGTTTTAGAAAAATGAAGAGGAAAAAGATGGTTATTATAAGAGATAGGTGTATAATGAAATGAAGGATTATTGGTAATCAAAATAGATTTTGAAAGGTTGACTTGAATATTGGTTATAGCATAAAAGGATTCAGCTATAGATAATATATGTGATAGTTCAGATTATAATAAAGCAATTCAAAGAGTATCATTTATATAAGCCAAAACAAAGCATTGTTTTTATAATAAGTTAGATGTTTGAAGTTTGAAGTTAGTAGTTCAAGACAATTATAATTTGTAACCAGGAGTGTTTAAGTATATAAGTGGATCATAGTAAATATACTATAACAAAGAGGTAATAGTTTTATCTTAGTCAATACTATTGTAAACTGGATAGAATGAAGTTAAACTAAGATTAGTTATAACTTGATTGTGACAATTGGTAAGAAGGTCAAAGAGAATGTTAATAGTAGATGAAGGAAGTAAGAGATGAGAGAGTACATGTTTAAAGAGAGTAAAGTTAACAGAGTCATAGGCTTTACTTATATCTTATAAAAGTAATCAAATGTTCTTATAATTACAAAAAGCATCTTTAATAAGGTTATTAAGAATATAGATAGGAATTGAGGTACTGTTGTTAGGAAGAACAATATAATTAAAAGATAAGAAAATAGAATGAGTTAAAAATACAGAGCTAAGTTGATTAATAAGAATTTTGATATAGAGCCTATTAATATGTTCTATAAGACTAATAGGTTGATTAAGGTTAAAGTTATTATCAAAGGTAATTTGTTTAGAGATAAAATAAATGTAACTATGTTTTCATTACTTGGAAATTTTGTTTTTAACAAAACAACAGTTAAAGAGAGCAATAATAGCAGAAATGCATTAAGGGCTAATATGTTTGAATATTTTATAACTAATACCTATAGAACTACAGGCTTTGTTATTAGGTAGTTGGAAGAGAGTTCTTAGAAGTTCATTATTAGTAATAGAAGAATTAAAAGAATAATACTAAGTTGGATTAATGTAAGAAAATAGAAGGTAGTATTGTTGCCAAAAGTTATTAAAGAGAGTTTGATTGATAGGTCTGTGTACAGTTCAGTTTTGAAAATGAGATTAAATATGTTGTTTAATGATTGGTGGGTTAGTAATAAGCTTATAAGAAAGTTTGATATTAGTGAAGTGGACAGGTTGGTGGTAATGGTTAAGAATGCTGTTAATAGCTTAAGTAGAATGTGTTGTAAGGTTAACACATCTTTTGTCAATAGCTTAGTTAATTTGTTGTCAAAATAAGAGGGAGTTTTCAAGATGGCAAGCATAAAAAAGTTGTTTTCAAGTTGAGTAAGCATATTGGAGCCAAGTTTAAATAAAGGTTGAATCAGTAGAGATAAGTAACAAAAGATCATATTGTGATTGTTTGTTAATTTGGGAGATGTTTTGATTGATATAGGAGGTATTGGAATGTTGAGTAAATTTTTTAACAAGTTTAATAATGTGATCAAGTTTTTTGAGAGATAGGTGTAATAGGGTACTGTGAGGTGAGTATTGATAATTGTAGCTACATTTGTAAGAGACTTTGTTAGGAATAGTATAGATAGCAGAGTAAATAATAAAGCATTGAATTTTGTGCCAAGTGGTTTCAATATTTTCATAAGTTTCATTATTAATAAGAGTTTTATATAATAGAAGTTGTTGAGATAATGTATCTGCAAAGAATTCTCAGTCCTCTGTAGATATGGCTTTGTAGTTGAAAATATAGTAGTTAATGCTAGTATGTTTACATAAGGGTTTGCTATAATCATGTGGAAATGTCTAGGTAGAGAAAAGAATTAAATGATTACTAGAGGTAGAAGTTTGACTATTATTAAAACTGTAAGTAAGAAGAAATTGTATATTAAATTAGTTAGTTCAGATGTAGTCAATACAATTACTGCTAATATTGTTAGACCAGGTGAAGTGTTTGTTGTTAATATAAGCTTCAATATTATACATATTAGAATTATTAAGAAAGTTAATAAGTTTGTATTTGGAAAAGAAGCTGTGGGTATTGTTTTGTGTATTGAAGTTACCAAGAATAATAGGATAAATATGAAGTTGAAAGACTTGTTGAATCCAGTTAATTACTTTATTTTGGGTTTGGTTATGAATATAAGTATCAGTTAATAACAGGTATACTAAAATAATATGAAGTTTGATATTATTTTGAAAGAAAATATCAAGTGCTATAGCACCTTCAGAATGAGTGTGAACACTGTGAACATGAGGTTTAAAATGGTTTTGAATCATAATAGCAGTGTCTTCTATAGAGATAAAAGAGTTAGATCAATAGTAAGTAAAGAAGTTATTATTACAAAAAAAGAGATTAGATTTGTTAGAGATTATTGTTTCTGTGATGCTTGCAATGGATATGTCATGATTGAGGCAGTAATTCTGTTATGCTTCTTTCTTAGTAGGTTCATTAAAGCCTCTGATATTATATGTAACAATAGTTAAATTAAAATGATGTAGAGTTGAATTTGATGATAATAAGAAAGAATAATAATTAGAAGTTGGAGAATAGTTGTTAAAAATAAATCAAATAAAATAGAAGTAGAGTTAAAAAAGTTAGATTTAAAGAGAAGATTATAGAATATAGAAAGAAAATATAAAGTAATAACAATATGATCTGGTAAAAGTGTATTATTAGGAAGATATATATGAGTTTTATTTTAAGATGAATTAATGAAAAATATGTGATACAAGCTACTGCTTTGTTGTTATTATATTTATTTATTATTTTTTTTTTTATTTTTTTGAAATGCCAAAGTAGAAACTTTATTAAGTAATAGAAGAATTATATTAAAGATTTCTAAACTACATTTGTGCTACTTATTTTTAAAACACCCAATGTAACATTACACTTACATTACTATATAACACTATTATTAATTATTTCAAATTAATTTTAAGTATAAAAAGGTTGAAGAAAAATCTAAAGTGATAGTCTTAGCATTTAGTAAATATAGTTAGTAAGTGAATAGCCTAAGAATAGCCAGTTTTTAATAAACATAGTAGAATCAATAGTAGATGTATTTGAGGTATTAGATGTTGATTGAAAGATAAAAATTAAAGAGTAGATTTTTGAACATTTCAATTTGTTAGTTATATTGTGAGCTTTTTCTTATTGTTATTGAAGAATGTTACATAAGTGACATATTTGTTAATAAAACCAATTAAGAAAAGCATTTGATAAAGTTGTAAGAAAGGGTAATGTTGTTTTATGAAGGAATATTTTAGATTATTATATAGAGATATAGGATAGAGACCTTGAATAAGATTTAAAAAATTAAGATGCAGTAATATATTAAGGTAGTAAAATAATATAGTATGAATAGTATTTGTAATTTTAGTAGAGATATTTAATTGTTAAGTAATATTTGTAGTTAAGTTATAAAGAATTTGTTAAAAATTGAATTTTTGTTTAGAACAAGTTAATAAATTTGATATATCTTTGATTAATTAAAAATAAATACAATTTGGAATAGTATATAATAAGAGATGGCATATATTAAGGTTTTGCATAATTGGTAAGTTGTTATTAATAATTTTTAGTCAAAATGAATAAAATTTTTGATCATTATTAAGTAAATTAATAATATTAAGATGGTAGACTATTTAATAGAAAGTGGGTTTTGAAAGTATTTAAGTTAAAACCAAGTAAGAAGTAATTGAATATTTATAATATTTTGAAAAAAGAAACAAGTTTTAGTAAGAATTATATAATCATGTCATATAAAGTGAGAAGAAAGAATTGTTTTAAAGTTTGATGTGATATGGTATTTATTAGTATCTAGTTTGGCTAGGAAATCAACTTGATTATAAAAAGAATTATTAAAATGAGATTTGATTTTATAAAAAGAAATATTAAGAGACTTTGTTTTAATGAGATGATGAATAATAAATAAAATATCTTAGTTTTTTATATGAGAGAATTTATATAATAATAGAAATAGTTGAATATTTTTAAATGCAGAAAGATTGTCCAAATGTATATTATTTTGTGAATTTATTGATAAGATAAGAAGAAAATATATTATTGCTTCAAGTTCTGGTTTGGTAAAGTCAGAATATGAAGAAATAGAACAGTTAAATTTGATTTGAATATTATGTTCAGAAATTTATTCAATTCCAATTTTAGAATGTGATATTTGAGTATTAATAATTGAGACATTTGTATAAAAATGAGTATTGTTTGGAAGATTTTTTGGTAATAGAAATAATTCGATGAGTTGATTTTGGTAATTATAAAATGATATATAATTTTGTATTATTTGTATTTTTATTTCAGAAATGTATATAATTGGAGTTTGTGTTGGTATAAGTGGTAAAGAAGTTTGTTGTAGTATATTGATAAGTGTATGAATTTTATAATTATTAATATTAAGAGAATAGATATTATCTTTTTTGATGACTTAATATTTAAAATATTAATGAAGGTTTGAGATATCAGCATAGGTGAATTAGTAGGAGTCAATAATATTGAGTTATGAGCAGTGTTGTTAATTGAGAAAAAATTAAATGAATTCTTTGTAAAAAGAATTTAAAAATTATTAAGAAGAATTGATTATTGATTTAATGATAATAGGTAATAAGGTGTAATTGTATCAAGAAAATTAATAAAACTATTAATATTAGGTAGATTAAGATGTGGCTATGTTTAATATATAGTATAATTTTGAATAAGATTACAAAGTTTAGTAAATCAGGAAGGAGTAGGTCCATGTATAGATTTCTTAATTCATATATATATATTATTTCAAGGTAAAAGATATAAATTGTCAGTAGTTGTGATTTGTTCAATAAAGAGTATTTTATTATTACAAAGACTATTTGTTAAAGAAGAAGAAATATTAAATAAAAGAATATTATATATTGTTTTTGTTGTTATAGGGATATTAGTTGGTGATTAATTTAATAAGTTATTAAGTGAAAAATAAATGTTAGAGTTATATAAAAATGAAAGTTGAAAGATAAAAGAAAAATTTTTAGTTTTTAGTGAAAATTTAAAAAGTGAATTTGGAAGGAAAAGTAGTTGCTATATTTTAGTAAGCCAGTTTTTAATTCTGGTTTCACCAATATGTTTGAAAAGTAAAGTAGAATAGAAGGTATATTCAATTGTTAATATTGCAACTTTTTAAGTTAAGTGTTAAAATATTAGAAGTTTAAAAGACAATAAGTTTGTAAGAAGAATATTAGATGTATTTTTGCTAAATGAAGTATTTTTTTTGTTGTAATTGAAAGTAGTCATGAGAGTTTTTGTTGTTGTGTTTTGATATAAATAAGATTTGTAGAAGATATTTTAAAGATGGTTATAGTATTATATTAAAGAGTGTAGAAATTTATTTGGGTATAAGTTTTTTATATTTGATTAATGAGAAAAAGTTTTCAATTTTGTTTTAAAGCATTTTAAAAGTTGGTTTAGTAGAACTATTTTCATCAAAATAGATACTAAGATGCTGTATGATTTCATGTAGTTTATATGAAAGTATTATTTGATTATTGTAATAAAAAGTTGATATAGTAATATTTAGTTTGTTTTTGTTTTGAAAGATATATAAAAGATTGGATTTAGTTGAATTAATTTTGATGTTGTAAGATTGTATAGTTGTTATATATCATTAAGGATATGTTAGAGGATTTCAGGGTTTTTATTGTATCAAACAGTGTCATCTATGAAAGCCATGAAAGGTATAATTATTGAAAAAGGTGGTATATTGGAAATAATCTCAAGTAGTAAAGAGAAGTTAATTTTAAGTAAATTATTGTTATATTTATTTTTTTTTTTTAATGTTAATAGTGAGGTTATGTCTCTATCTTTATTGAATATTTAATTGAGCTTTTACATAAAGTACAATTCTGCTTTTAAAATATTATAGAAAGAATAAAAGCTTAGACTAATTTATCTGTGACCTAAACTAACTAGAGTGGCTAGGACTTATCTAGTTTAAGTGTTAGTAATTATATATAAAAAATTAGTTTAATATTTAATCTATTGGATATACCAAGAGTTTATTTTTGAACTAATAGAATTGAGTGAAAGAAAGTGTAATAGAAGTAAGACAGCATTTGAAGATGTGTTATATTCAGAGGGTTTGGCTGTAAATCTTAAGATACAATATAAAATTCAGATTTTGTAATAGATTTGTTAATTAAAATAAAGTAAGAACTTAATTATAAGTGTTGTAGCTATTCTTTTGGTTGACAAAATTGCAATAATATCAATAAGTTTATTTGGTATTAGACCTGTTAGAGTTGAGAAGATTGAAGATAAGTCTGATATACTGTAAATAGTCATACTATTTAACAGCTTGATTTGATTATACAGATTGGTTATAGTATTTGATATAGTGTTAAGTATTTTGGTGTTTAAAGTATGTTGTAATAAAATGTCAATGAAACTGTATAATAGTTGATTGAATAGGCAAGTTGTTTAGTGAAGCTATAAACTGATTTGGTAACAATAATAACAGAAGGTGAGTATAAGTAATATTGTTTGTGTAGAATGTATAGAGTAGAAAAATCATCTAGTAAAATTTTAATTCTAAAGGATTTAAGTATAAAGGACTAAAAGCTGTATAAGAAGTTTGAGATTTTTTAATTGTTATTGATATATAGCCAGATAGTTTTTCAATTAATTTAGTTAAGGATTTTGTGCCATTTTTGAAAATGGTTTTGTGTAATCCATAATGTATAAATATATGCATGCCATATTGTACAGATACTTGATAAGTAGATAATTTTAAGAGAAAGTTTTCAAAATTTAATATATATACAGAGTTGTAAATATTGTAAGGCATAAAAGTAAGATATAGTAAATTGTGATAACTGTATACAAGTTGGTCTGCAAAGTTATTGTACTAATTATCCTAATAAGCAGTAATCTTGTAAAAAATAATATAGATATTGTATAATTTGACAAAGTTAATGAATATGTTTCATAATAAGAAATATGCTGTATGTGTATAGGATAGGGTATGAATTAAGTTTGGAAGGCTATAATATTTGGAGATTACAGATTGTGAGTCAGTATATATGTGTATAGTACAGTTTCTCAGAGTAGTAATGAGAGCTGATAAAATAGCAATAAGCTCAGACTTAAATAAGCAAGGCCAGTATCTTGTTTGGACTTGAAATATATACAATATATTGTTGTTTAGGATTTGGGCCCATTTGATATCTATAGAGCATTGTGAGGTATCCAGGTTAATAACTGAGCCATTAGTATAAAAATGAAGTTCTGATAATTGTGCATTGTAGTTAATAATTTGTTGAAAATTGTCTGTTAGAGTACCAGGGTCAAATATGGTTAGAATTAAGCATGTTGTAATGTTAATATTGGGAGGTTAGAAACTTGAATAGATGTCAAATTGCAATAGAGATATAAGATCAGGGTGATTAGCATTAAAGTTGAGAGTTTTGTTATATGTATTAACTCAACCAAAAAATCTAGCTGTGAGGTTAATAGAAATATTGATTGTACATTTATTGCCAATTATATAAGAGTTAAGAAAGCAACCTGGGCATGCTTGTGATTGAATAAATGGAAGTAAATATAAATAAGTAAATAGCTGTTCTATGTGATATTGCCAGTGAGTAATAAGAATAGTTCCTAAAGAAAAGAATTGTCTTCTGGCTTTGTTAGTAATGATTTGATTGTCAAGTACTATAATAAGTCATAGTTTTTTCTATAAAGAAAAGTGTCAGTTGAATAACTATAATAGTTTGTATTAGGTAAATGTAGATGTTAGTAAAGAGTATAATTATGCGAGTGGCTTGTAGTTTGATCTTCTAGATAGTTAAACCAGAATGGTTGTTTGCTTTTAGAAATTTTGTTTATGCATGTAGATATGTGTTTTCAATCTAAAAAACATGAGTTATTAAATGTAGTTAGTTGATCTAAGTAGAAAATGCAATAGTATTGAAGTTGTTTTTTAAATATTAGGTATTTTGAGTGTAATAAAAGTAGTAATTCAAGTAAAATAAATCATTCTAAACAGTCTATGAGATATTATATAATGGATTAGATGTAAATGTAATACCAAGGTATTTAAAAAGTTGGATAATTTTAAAGTAAATAATATGTTTGTTAGGCCTATTAATTATAAAATTGTTATATATCAAAATACTAATAGATAACTACAAGTTGTTTTGAAGTTGTTAGAGCCTAATGTGAGTACTTATGTCTTATAAATTAGAAGAATTAAGTCTCTTGATAAAGTTTGTAATATAATGTTGTAGTTAAATATCCTATATGTTATGAATATTGTATAGCCAAAAGTGGAGTAGTATGCTAGTAGGAATTGTGTGACTAAGTTTGGCTTTATTTTTCACAAGACCTATGTGACTTGTAAGAATTTTATTACATGTATATTGGTTAAAAACAATGTTGTAAAGATGGTATTTAATTGTAGAAATAATGACAGTATTAATGATATAATAAGTATATGTATTAGTAATTTGTTTTGTGCTTGCAATTATAACAAGATGTAATGATTCTGAAATAATAAATTGGTTTGTTTGGCTTGTTTGTTATTAAGTGTAAACCAACATCCAAGAAATTTGAATGGTTTATTTGATAGATGAAGGTTGAGGAAATAACTGTTATATGTAATAGGGGTATAGTTGGATTGTTTGTTATTAGTTGTAAGTACTAATTTAGAAGAATTAATTTGTATATTAGTTATGTTAAAGAATGATTCAGCTGTGAAAAGAATTTGAATAGTTCTTGTTATAAGAATGCAATCCAAAGAGTGTCATTTATATAAGCAAGAACTGAGCAGTATAAGCTAAGCTTATTATATATTTGATGTTTTATGTTAGTTAGCCAAGAAATTTGTGTAGTATAATCTTTAAAGTTGTTATGAATATATGAGATAAGTGGGTTATAGTAAATTCTTCATAAAAGAAGAGTAATAGTTTTACCCTAATCAATACTATTGTGTACAGGATATAATGGAATAATTCTGAGGTTTGTAATAACTTAATTTTGTTAATTATAGAGAATGTTAATAATAGTGTTTATAATAAAGTGAGGGAAAGCAAGATGTTGCAAAGATTTTTAAAGAAGAGTAAGATTAACTAAGTTATATGCTTTACTCATATATTGAAATAAAAGCCAAATTGATTTGTTATTGCATGATGCAGCTTTGATAAGGTTATTAAGTATTTGAATTGGTATAGATGTATTGTTATTAGGTAGAGCAACATAATTGTATAGTGAAAGTATAGAATGTTAAGAAAACACAGTACTGATTCTAGTAGTAATAATTTTTGTATAGACTTTTCAAATATGTTTGATAGGGCAAGTGAGGCTTAAGTCACCATTAAATATATTATGTTTTGAAATCAAATAGATTTTACTATGTTTTGATTATTTGAAAATTTGACTTAAATTAAAGCAATGGTTGAATAGAGCTATAATAGCTTTAATATAAGTAATACCTGCATGTTTAAGCATTTCATAGCTGTTACTTGTAGGTCTGCAGGCTTTTTCATTAGGATGTTTTAACAAAATTTAAAAAATCTTTTCTTTTGTTATGAAGAAGTTAAAAGAGTTATACTATTGAGTATTAATATATAGTTGTGTTTAATACTGTATATGTCAAAAGCTGTCAAACAGTGCTTGGTCAGTTGGTCAATATGAAGTTCAGTTATGGAAGTAAAATTGTATATACTGCTTTATAAGTTTGGGGTCTGTAATAAGTTGGTCAGGAAGTTTGATATTGAAAAAGTAAATAGAAGCTTAATATTGATTAAGAATACTGTTAATAGCTTGTTTAGAGCATGTTAAAAGTGTTTTACATTTCTTTTCAATTACTTATTGAAATTGTTAATAAAGTAGTAATTTGTTTTCTGTATGACAAGCATGATATAGTTGTTTTCAGATATCTTGTACATGTTGGATTCATGCATAAATTTGAGAATAATTATCTGGATTAAGAGTTTGAAAGTTACAGTAGGATCTATTATTAATAGTCTTAATTCTAGAGTTTATTATATTCATGTTGAGTTTGTTGTAAGTGTTTTTACAATTTTTATTAGATGTCTAAGCTCTTTAAATAATGTGTAAATTAAGGTAAAGTTAGAAAAATATTGAGAATTGTAGCTACATTTATGAGTTTTTTTGTTAGAAATAGAATGTATTGCAGTGTTAATTATTAAATATTTGATTTTGTACCAAGTAGTTTTAATGCTTTTATTGGTATCACTATTGAGTGGTGTATTATAAAGACTAATATTGTAAGAGAGAAAGTTAGAGAATTCTGTCTATTTGTTAGTTGATATGGCTTTGTAATTGAAGATTCTGTGACTGATACCAGTATAATAATGTGGAGGTTTGCTATATGCATTAGTAAAAGTCAAGGTAGATATAAGAATAGAGTGGTCACTAAGTGTTGAGATATTGCTATCATCAAGTTTGTATAAAAGAAAGAATTAAATATTGAATGAATCAGTCCAGATATAATCAATACAGCTATAGTTAGTATTATTTAACTATGTAAAGTGCTTGTTATTGATATGTGTACCAAGATCAAAAATGTTGGAATAGTATAAATAATTAATAAGTTTAAATTTAAATAAAGAGCTATAGATATTATCATAAGTATTAAAGTCTTCAAGTATTATTGGATAAAGGTTGTATTGAAGAGCTTGTTGAATTTATATAATAACAGTATTTTGTGTATTGTTACATTTTTGCATATCAGTAGAAAAAAGGTAGACAGCTATAATTCAAAGTTTAATTTTATATTTGAAAAATAGATCTAAAATGATTGCTTCACCAGAATGTGTTTGGCAATTATATACATGTAATTGTAATTGCTTTTGAATTATAATAGCAGCACCTTCTGCTAAACTTTTTGAATTAGCTCAGAAGTAGATAAATAAGTTGTTATTGTGAAATTGAAGATTAATACTGTTAGTGATTTTGGTTTCAGTAATACAAAAGATATGAATATTATTGTGAAGACTATAATTTTGACAAGCTTTTCTTTTAATTACTGTATTATAACCTCTAACATTGTGTATACAAATGTTTAAATGAAGGTAATGTAAAGTTTGTATAATGTAAATACTTGTAATTTAGTATAACTATTAAGAAATTAATCAAGTAGATAAAAGTAGAATTAGAGAAATTTGATCTAAGAGAAAGGTTGTAAAAGATAAAAAGAAGATAAGAATGGATAACAGTATGATTAGATAAGAGAAAGTCATTTAGAAGATATATATGAGTTTCATTATAGGTATTGCTAACAGAGAAAGTAATACTAGAGACAGTGTTATTATGATTATATTTGTTAATATATTGTATAAGAGATTGAATTATTTGACCATGAGAAAGAAGTGGTAAGTTGTAATAAAGAAGGAATTTGTTGAAACATGTATGAAGATCATAGCAGCTTAAAGATGTTGAGAATAATCTTCTGAAATTGTCTTCTACAGGATCGATTACTGTATGCTTGGCTCTAACTGCTATGCAAAGTACCAAAGTCTGCTCTGTACATTGGGTCTGACCATTATAATCTTGGCCTTCCACATATAGAAGCTTGACTGCTTGCCTTCATATGTCATTCTTCTTACTAACTACAATTGGTTGTATCTTTCAGTAAGGTGGCAGCTGCATTTATGTATTTGTAGAAGATGACCAATTTGTGTGTATTTTTGTTTATTGTTTGTGTAGTGATAACACTGGGTAAACTATGCAGTTCCCATTCTGCATGTTTATACTAACCCTTATATGGTTTTATCTTGTGTTTACACTGACTATTTTACAATGTTCAGGGGTACATCTATATATATCAACTTGTATTTCTCCATATTCCTAAATGAAACTCCTTGCAGTTATGAGCTTTCGGGTATGAATACCATACTCAGGACTTTTTAAGTAGTCTTCCTAATTAGTGTTCTTATGAATTTCCCAACACAGATCTACTGTAATCTAATATGGATTTATCTTGTGTTTATACTAACTATTTTACAATGTTCAGAAGTACATCTATATATATCAGCTTGTATTCCTCCATATTCCTAATTGGAACAAACTCCCTATAGTTATTTGCTTTCAGATATGGAAACTATAACATGGATCACTGCAAATCTGTTACCAACTTTACTTGGTTTTGTATCACAAATTACAGCCAATAAGCCAACATTTCTAATTAAGTCGACATACCAATTAAGGCATACAAGATTTTTAATTTTTAATATTCATCCTGGTGGGAATTGAACTTTAGACCTTGTCACTTGGGGTGCAACAACTTGACTACTTCACTAAGTTGCCACACCCTTCAATTTTAAATTATGTTTGAGTTGATATATAATATATAATAGTATAGTTGCTCTATAACTAAATAGAAAACTAATGATGTATCAAATATTATAATTATAATAGTAATAATAGTAATTTTTTGTTTAAATATTAATTATAAAAGTACTATTAAACTACTTAATAATAATAATATTGGTATTAAAAACTGACATATTATAATAAAAATAATATTTTAATATAAAAAACTATCTAACAAAAATATTAAAAAATATTTTTTTTTAAAAAAATACAAAATTTATAAAATTATAAAAATCTTTATAAAAAGTTTTTAATTTAAAACAAAAATAAAAAATTCTTATATAATATATATAGTTTTAAATAAATTTTTAAAACATGATTAGTATATACAGAAAATTGTTTAATTTCAATTATAAAAAACTTTTCCAAAGGGGTGTGGCGACCTAGTAAAGTGGTCAGGTTGTCAACCCCCAAGTGGCAGGTCCAGAGTTCAAATCCCAGTGTCAACGAAAAATTTGAAAATCCTCCCTGTGTTACAGTTAACTGTCTCTTGCAATTGGTTGGAATAAGACACCTATAATCTATGTCACATCAGCATGACTGGCAGGTCATATGGCATTTGTGTAATGGTCACATGACATTGTCCTTTGGGACAAGGTCTGTAGTTATACAAAGGAATGCAAACCAGTACCAGGTGGTGCAAACTTACAATAAGTCCTTGTGGCCATGTAAATCATAGGAACCAATAGAAGAAGATGGAAGCCCACTTGGAAGACCTGAGTAGAGAGGTAACCTGAACTTTCGATGGTGCTACTGTAAAGACTAGACTTGTGAAATGGAGCTAGAACTTGTGAAACTTGGCAAATGTGCTGGTCCTTAGGGAGGGACCGAATGAACCAACCAGACCACTGGAATTTTTGAGTTCTAGAGAAAAAGGGTACATGCCAGCAAACATGTAAACCAGAGATATGGTCTCGCCTACCTTTTTGGGCTATCTGAAATGGCAGCTTAGTGGAACTTGAATTGAATACCAAAGTAGTAAGAATATCTTGTGAAGTCAGTACTAGGGTTGGGGTGAACTCTACAAGGGCAAAAGCGATTTAATGGTACACTCTGACTGCCAGTGTTGGTCTCAGCCATAGCAATACCAGGTCAGCTGTAAGAATAGGATACAGAAGATTCTGGAAGGTTTAGTACAAGATCAAAGGTTCAAAGAAACTGCTTTAAAGACTTAGTAGCTATGGCATATTTTTACCAGCATCGGCCAGGGTCGTTGGTAGGCAGAGGTAGATGGGTGGATTCAGAAACAGAGTGGTTAAATAGGGAACCTACAAGTGGGTTCCAGGTATGGCAGCTAGTGTAGAACATTCAGGCGGACTACTTAAATTAGACAATGACTAAAGTTGTACAAGTGGCTAGTTATACACTCTTCCCATAGTTACCCCTTGTGGTTGTAATGCAACCATTAGCCAAATATACTATCAATAAAATTCTGGGTCACAAGTACTCACCTTAATATTTAAAAAAAAAAACTATTTATTAATTTATTTTACTTTTTAATTAATATTTATTAATATAATTTTTTATTCAATATTTATTAAATAATAATTACATAATAATTATATAATAAAAAAAACTATTCTATAAACTAAAATATTGAATGCAATTATTTCATTAGCATAAGATCCTGGTCCTTATTAACCCTTCCTGGTGAAACACAAGACCTAAAGAAAAAGAAAGAAAAATTATTAACAAGAAAAAAATAAAAAAAAATAAAAAAAAGATGAACTGATATTTATCTTTGTACTAGTTTCAGGTTCAAAATCCTGATTTCAGCCCTCATTAACTCTTTCTAGCAAAGCACAAGATCTAAAGAAAAAAAAAAAAGAATTAGCAACAAGAAAAAAAAACCTGAAAAAGCAAAAAAAAGTGTGAAATGATACTTATTTTTGTATCAGTTACAGGTTTAAGATCCTGATTTCGGCCCCTATTAATTTTTACTGGCAAAGCACAAGCCCTAAAAAAAAAGAAAACAAAAATTAGTAATAACAAAAAAAAAACAAAAAACAAAAAAAAACAAAAAAAACAAAAAGAAAAAGAGAAATAGTACTTATTCTAGTTCAAGATTCTGATTCTAGCCTTCATTAACTCTTTCTAGTAAAACACAAGATCTAAAGAAAGAACCAAAAATTAATAACAACAAAAAAAAATGAAAAACAAAAAAAAAACAAAAAAAGAGAAATAGTACTTATCTTAGTTCAAGATCTTGACCTTGGCCTACATTAATCCTTTCTAGTGAAGCACAAAATCTAAAAAAAAAGAAACAAAAATTAGTAACAACAAAAAAATAAAAAACAAAAAAGAAAATGAAAAAAAAACAAATAAAAGAGAAATGTTATTTATTCTAATTCAAAATCCTAATCCTGACCTCTATTACCCTTCCTAGCAAAGCACAAGATCTAAAGAAAAAGAAACAAGGATTAGTAACAATAAAAAAAATAAAAAACAAAAAAGAAAATAAAAAAAAATAAAAAAAAAGAATGGTACTTATCCTGGTTCAAGATCCTAATCCTGGTCTCCATTAACTCTTCTCAGTGAAGCACAAAACCTAAAGAAAAAGAAAAAGAATTAGTAACAACAAAAAAAATAAAAAACAAAAAAGAAAACAAAAAAAAACAAAAAAAAGTAAATGTTATTATCCTAGTTTAAAATCCTGATTCTGGCCTCAAAGAAAAAGAAACAAGAATTAGTAAAACAAAAAAAAAAATAAAAACAAAAAAAAAAAACAAAAAAAACAAAATTAGGAAAATGGTACTTATTCTAGTTCAAGATTCTGATCCCAACCTCTATTAACCCTTCTTAACAAAGCACAAAATCTAAAGAAAAAGAAACAATAATTAGTAACAACAAAAAAAAATAAAAACCAAAAAAAAATGAACTGATACTTACCTTTGTATTAGTTCCAGATTAAATTCTGATCTTGGTCTTTTTAGCAAAGCATAAATGACAAAAAAAAAGAAAATCAAAAAAAAATTAAACTAACTAATGAAGACAAAAAAAAGAAAACAAATAGTAAATAAAAAATTTAAAAAAATATAGTAAATAAAAAAAATTTAAAAAAAAATCAAAAAATCAAAATTTAAAAAAAAAAGAAATTTTAGCAATATAGATCATAGATGTAAAATATTTTAAAATCTTTTGTATAATATAATAATTTTGAAATATATTTCAAAATATTTTAAAACATTTCAAAATATTTTGCATTTAGCAAAAATTTTAAAATTTATTTCACAATATTTTGAAATTATTGTGCTATACAAAATTTTTTAAAATATTTTGCATCTATAAATTTGCTGATATAGATAACAGATGTCTTATCTCAACTAATTACAAGAGACAGTTAACCATAATACAGAGAGGATTTTCAAATTTTTTGTCAATACTGGGATTTGAACTCTAGATCTGCCACTTGGAAGTTGACAACCTGACTACTTTACTAGGTCACTACACTCTAGACCACACTTCTATTAACTTGCTTTATTATTAAATTTTTAATAAAGTGTTTTACAACTTTCAAAATCTTTGTACTTTATTAAGTAGTTTTCTAATGTTTATACAAATTACTTTTCTGTTTAATCAGATTTATTATTAGTTGATATATTTTATTTATACTTATTTCTAACATTCTTATTAATTGTAATATATAACTTAACTTTGATATTATTATTATAATGTTTATATATATGATTTGACTTATTGTTATTTTTTTGTATTTGATTTTTTATTGTTTGGCTTATTATTTTTTTTGCTTTCTTTTTATTAGTATTTCTTGTATTTTATTGTTTAACTATATTTCTAGTAAGTAGACTATTTTATTTTTTAGTTCTTTTACTATTTTATTTTTTTAAATATATACTATCTCTCTATTTTCTTTTTTAACTTTTATATTTATTATTATTACCTTTTATTTAGACCTATTTATTTCTATATTATTTATCTTAAAAAGCTTTTCAATTATTTCTAAAATTTCTAATAGCTATTTTTTACTATTTACAATCTATATTATATTAAATTATAATTATTTTTATATAAAAATAATTTAAATAATTTATTAAAATTATTTTTAATTGGGTGTGGGTCCCATAACTTAGCGGTTAAGCTCCCATGCCCCCACAGTCAAGGTCAACGGTTCAAGTCCGGCTGGAGGCAAAATCAAAAGATTTTAGCCTCTGTAACCCAATAAGGAGCCAGTAATTGAATGCAAAGCCCTGTGGTTAAGTCCAAGTGCAGT
>CAJVQA010002287.1:0-22444 GCA_910591915.1 Cetraspora pellucida
TTTCTTTTTGTCGAGATTATGATTGTTGTTTTTTATTCGCCTTTCCCGATCTGGTGTGAACAGGAAAGAGTTTTTTTATAACCTTTCTGTTTTTCTATTTTAGGTAATACTTTATTTTATTACACTTGACCTTTTCTGCTAATATTGTTTTTTCATATGTTGCTTCTTTTTTTAAAAGTAAATTTGTTTTGTTATTTTATTTATTATTACTATGACCTTTAATTTTAACTAGTTTTATTTTATTGTTCTTGCTTTTGACTAAACCTACAATATTTATTATCTATATTACATTTTTCTTTTTTAGAACTTTAACATCTTCTATGTCCTAAATTGCTCTATTAATGTTCCTTAATGCTGCAAAGCTATTTGTATACACTTCTATATTTTTTTATTTGATACTGTTAAAATTGCTAACCATATTGCTGTTAATTCAGCTGTTGTTGCTAACAGCCAATCTTTGAGTTCCAATGTTGTTTTCTTCTCAGTTTCTTTTATTTTCAATTTGCATTTAGTTAATATTTATCTTTTCTATACTATTTCCTCTTTTTTTTTTATATAATATACTATCTGTATCATCAACTCTTTCTAACAATCATTTGAACCAAACTTTTCAAAAAGTTGAACTACAAAAAAATGATATAGTTAATATATTAAACTTTATAAAAACTTTTCCAAAATATTGTACATGCATAGTTAAACATTGAAATAGAGTTGAAAAAGAAGTTGCAGCTTTGTGGTAATAGTTTAAATGCACTTTGGGACTATAGAAGAAGTAGTTGATGAAAGCCAAAGTTTTTTATAAAGTAAACAACAAAGTTGGATATATTAGTTTTATACAATTGTAAAACCTACAAGAAATACCTATAAAGGTCAAGAACTCACAAAAGCTACAAAGTTGGTTTACCTTTCACCTTTACTTTGCTTTGAGAAAATTTTGTAAAAGTGGGTGATTTAGCTTACCTTCTCCTAAAGATTAACATGTAAAACTACCAAAACAGTCAGCAGTATTTATGTCCTAAACAGGTTTGTTAATGATGTAGATCAAAACAAGACAGTAATACAAACACGACTATATACATGCCTCAAAATACTAAAAATCCTGAAAATACTGCCTCCAGACTAACTAGTGCTTTATACTGACCTTCTACAATCAAGTCGAAGATTTTTTTTTCCTACATAGTTTTTTGTTAAATAATCTAAGTAAATAAAAAAATAGTAGAGTTATTCTATTTAGTATAGTTTATAATTTTTAAAGACCCAACACAAGCATACAATTGTAACTGTCTGATATTTGTGAATTGCAAGTTTTACATATTTTCTTTTTTCTCATTTATTCCTTTTTTCTTTTTATTTCTTGATTTGTATCTTTTATTATTTACTCCTATACCTTTGTTTTGTTTTTTACATAAAAAATTTTTTTTTTGTTTTTTGCTTTCTTATGAAAAGATGTCATCAGATTGGTAATGTCCTATTGTAAGGTGGCAGTCAGACAAGCAGTCTATCTCTAACTGGAATAGTGCAGCAGGTCGTACTTAGGTACCATTTGGGTGGCCAGGTAATGCTAGACTTATATATTAGGAAAATTCTATGTAATTTGTATAGTTTCAAGAATCCTAATAAAGTACTAGTGTAACTGCTAAAGTTAAAAAAAAAAAATACACTATCTGTATAAAAAAATATACTTGTCTTTGTTTTTTGTCTTGTTTTTTATTAAAACTTTTATTAGATAAGCTATAACTTTACTATTAAATTTTTGTTTTTTAATTAATTCTATCTTTAGCTCTTTTACTTGTCTTAGTTTAGTTTCTTTTCTCTTTATTTTTCTATTGTTCTGTTTTCTAGTATTTGTTCTAATATTGCATTAATTTTGTTATTGCTAGTGTTTTTAAAACTAGTTTTATATTATTGTTTTATTTTATTCATCTTTCATAACTGTTTGTTGTTTTTTTGTTCTATTTTTATAACCTTTGCATTTATTTATTTTCAGTATATTTATTATAATTCTTTATATCTTTTAATTGCTATATATTAATAATTTTTTTTAAATAATTTTTTTTTTTTTAAAAAAAAAAAAATGTAAAATGCCATACTTTATTTTATTTTATTTTTTTTTGGTATTAAGGTAACCTCTTTGGTCTTTGACTTTTATTAATCACTTATTGGTATTGTGGTTCAATGAACCATTACAGGAGAGCATACAATTGCCTATATATGTAACTTTTCTATATTACCTATTTAAGAAGTCTGCCTGAAGGTTCTTCACCAATTGCCATACCTAACACTCCTGCTTAAATGTTCTACTTTAAACCCTCTGAACCTATAAACTGTGTTAATATCACTAGTTATCTCAGATGCCCAGATCATTATCCTCAACCTTAGAACTAATTTATCCTCGAGATAAACCCCTTAGAGCCTTCTGTACTCATTTTATAACTAACCTAGGTATCACTATAGCAGAACTAATACTTGCAGTTAGGGCTAACTATTAAATCACTATGCTCTTGTAGAGTTTACTTAGACCCTAACATCTATTTCACAGCATAACCCTAGTACTTTAGTATACCCCTGACTTTTCTTCTACCCTTTTACCAAACTCTTAATTCAGATAGCCTATGTAGGACTATGACCAGTCCATCGGTATATTAGATCGACCTGATATCCTTTTTCTCTGGTTCGTTCTAGCAGCCTGGTTGGTAATATCTCTGAGACTCTTAACCTAAAGGTTCTTGCTTGTCCAGCTACTAGGACTGGGTACTAGACCTAGGTATCCATTTTGCCAGGCTAGCCTTTACAGTAGAACTATTAAAAATTCAGCTACCTCTCTACTCAGGTCTTTCCAAATGGACTTTTTGTTACCTAATTTTAATGGATTTACATAACCACAAGGACTTATTTAGTGTTTGCACTGCCCAATTTGTCAGTTTGCATTCCTCTGTATAACTCCAACATTGCACAGATGCTCCATAACCTGCCAGTCATGCTGGTGCAACTACTATTACAGGTATCCTAACCCAATCATTAGTAACAGTTGTTATAATATGAATATTACATAGGTGATTATTTAAATTTTTGTCATCGATGGGATTTGAACATCCAACCTACCACTTGGAGGGTTGACAATCTAACCACTTCACTAGGTCACTACACCCTTAGCATACTTTATTTAATAACTTACAAATACATTATTATTAGACTAATTATTGCTATTTATTTATAGTTAGATTTAAAAACCTAGTTATTTTGGCCTTTGTCTTGCTTTTAGATGTTTTATCTAAACCTCTGAGATTTTTAATAATCTTGGCCTTTGTAATGTTCTTTATAGCTTCTTCTGAAATAATGTTATTTTCCTATCTGGCTTGAGTATACTATAACCATATTTCATATATTATCGTAATATAAAGCCAAAATGCAGATTCTCTTTTCTTTAAATCTTTTATATTTGAGGCATTTAGAATTTTTTTCATTGACTAGGAATGGTTTTCTTCTAGTTCTGTTTGAAAAAAAGTATATTCTTCCTTCTAAAAGATTTGACTAATCTGACAATTAGTAGCAAAATGGCTTGGAGTTTGCTTCTGATTCATGCAGTTTAGACAGTTTCTATCAATTTTTTTGTTGATATGCATAAGATAATATCTTAGTGGTAATGCATTGTTTTGCAATCTTTAGAAAATGTCTTTCTTTTTATTAAATAGTCCTTTGCACTGAAACCAGTTAGAAGCTCTTTTAAAGTTTCCTGATAGACATGATGAGATTTGTGTTGTAGTAGATTTGATTAAATTTTGTTTTAAAAATTCAGTAGCTTCTTATACTGAGAATTGATTTCTAGAGATATTGCAAACTTTTAATTGCGACATATTTCATGGCCAATTACTAGTTGCAAAAATGGATCCTTTAAGTCTTTTCTAGGCAGTTAGGTATGGCTTCTAATGGTCAGGCCATCCTTTAAGTCTTATTGGCATTTTAGTGAGAACTGTTATTGTGATTAAATTTCTTTTGATCTGGAGACTTTGAAAGATAAGTGATCTTTCAATTTGGGCTCATAAACTATCTGCAGAGAGAAGTTTTAGCCAAATTGAGGTGAGTCTGAAGTCTAAGATGTCTTTAAGTACTGAAGCATCAAGACCTTCTTTGTTATAGTTCAGTTGAAATGTTAAGTATCTTGGTAGTAGCTTAGACTTGTTTTTAATTTAGCTAGATATAAGCATATTGATTCTGTTTAGTTGTTTTCTACTAGACAGCAGTAAATATGCCATATACCAAATTTTTGAGATAAGAAGCAATTTGGATAGCAAGATCTTTCTTTTAAATAACAGGTTTTTTGTTGAGATCTTTTCTATTTTATTTTTGATGTCTTGAGTTATGCTTTTTCAGACTTGTTTTAGTAGATTACCTTTGGCATTTATTTTGAATTCAAGAATTCTTAGCTGACTGTTCTCTTTTACAATTTTAAAATGATTTTGGTTTGGAAGGCTGATTGCCTTAGCCATCACCATTATTGGTATTAGAACTAATTTCTTAAAGTTAATTCTGGTATTGGCTGCTGCCTCAAATTTTTGAAGTGTTAGCAAGAGCCTTTTCTAATCTGGCTGTGAACTGATTCCTACTGTTAAGTTATCTTCATATGTAGCTGCTTTGAAATAGTGTCCAGCGATTTGTATGCCAACTAATTCTTCTTGAATTTTTAAAATTAACAAGTTTAGAGCTATAATGTAAAGAAAAGGTGAAAGAGGATTACTTTGTTATATACCACTTTCTACTCTTATTGCCTCTGATCTAAATTCTGCATTTGAGATATGTGCTGTCTGTAAACCAAAAAGAGATTTGATGATTCTTATAAATCTGTTATTAAACTCCATTTTCTCTAGTACTTGAAAGATAAAGCTGTGACTAATTTTGTCAAAAGCCTTTTGTTGGTCTAGTAGGAGAATCCAATAAGAGAGAGTTTGGTCATTTTGGTTTCTTAGTATAGTGATAATATCAAGTACTGTATCAATAATAGATCTTTTTTTTATGAAGGCTTGTTGGGCTGGACCGATCATCTTTTCACAAATTAAATTGATTTTGTTAGCCAAGATTTTCATAAATATTTGGTTGTTGCAGTTTGTTAGTAAAATTGGTCTTCAATTGTTTAGATTAGAAAGATTATTAGATCTTTTGGAAATTAAGATAATGATGCTTTTAGTCTATAATTTAGAAACTGTGCCAGTCCTTAGACAGTAGTAAACAAGTTAACCATTACTAAAAGAACTTTGTTTTTGATTTCTTTATAGAATTCATAATTTAAATCATCTAATCCTAGTGTTTTGTTGTTTGGGAGTTGGCTAATTACAGCACTTATTTTTTCTACTAAGATGTCTTTAGTCAAAGCTTGATTATGCAGCATTGATACTAATGATAGACTCTGTATAAAGAAGTTTATTGCTTCTTTATCTACCTCTTCAGCTTTGTAGATCTCTTGATAAGCTTCTTTGATGTAATAAAGAACATCTGTAGGATTCCGAGATTAACTATTGTTAGAGATTTGAACTTTGTCTTTGGCTGATATACAGCTTCTAGATTTGTAAAGTAAGTAAAAGAATCTAGTAGATTTTTTACTCTTTTCTATTCATTTTGTATTTGATTTGATTTGCCATTTGTCTGAAAGTGCTTGGATTTTCTCTTGCAACTAAGCATCAATATCTTCACTTAGTGCTAGTAGCTTATCTGACTTTTCTTTAGCAATTTTATTGTTAATTTTGATAAGATTTTTTGAAATCTCTGAATTTTCTTTTCTGGTGAGGACTGGAGTCTAAAGGCTCTTGCAATTGATTGAATTCTGCACTTGTAAAGATCCCATTTGGAGAAGTCTTTTATACTTTGAATTTCTTCTATTATTTCAGCTTTAAAAAATGAGTTGTTTCAACTGTTTTTGTTGAATCTCTATTGTTTGGCCTTAGTAGAGTTGAAAGTTAACTGAAGCTTACATTCTATCAGCAGGTGGTCCAAGTTCCCAAACTGAGTTGCAATGTATTTGCAACAGTGTCTATAATTAGCATTAATAAAGATGTAATCAAGTCTTGTAACTATTCTTCTATCACCTCTGATATTTTGATAATAAGTTATAAAGAGTTTCTCTCTTTGCTCTAAGCTTACTGTGTCTAAAAACTCTGAGGTAAGTCTTTTGAGAATTTCTTTTATGAGATTACTAGTTGAAGGTGAGTCACTAATTCTATTTGTTTGTGGATTAAGATTAGTATTAAAATCTTCTGCCATAATGTTTATACATCTATCATCTACTTGAGGGGTCTAATTGTTGAAAAAGATAGTTCTGTTCTCAATATTTGGGGGTGCATAGATATTAGTAACCTTGAAGAGTTGTTGTTTGTAAGTTAATTCTGCAATGATAACATGCCTATTATGAAAATTTTAAAGTTTGGTAAATGAAATGTTTTGGTTGCCTGCCAGTATTGCAGTTTTTGATGTCCAATAGAAGCAGTAGCCCTACTGTTGTTGTAAAAACTTCCTGGTATTGAGGTTCTTTAGATTTGTTTCTTGAAGCATTATTATATCTAAATGGTATAATTTTAGTAATATTAATGTTCTATATGCCTTATTCATATTATTTAAACCTTTAATGTTTAGTGTTGCAATTCTAATTTTTTTAACCATAATAATTGTTATAGAGGGGAAAGATGATCTAATAGGGACTTCTTCTAATCCCATGGCTGTTCTTAAGCCTATTGCTGTTTTCTTGTAGGTCTGTAACCTTTTGCTGAATTTTAAATTTGTGTTTAGATGAAACCAAAGTAAAACCATCTTCATTTTTGCCTTGTGGTTTCATAGATTGACTTGGAGTATTGCTATATATAGTAGCCAAAGGGTCTGATAAGGTCTTTATTCTGGGGATAAAACTATTTCTTTTAGATATAGTTGCTTTCAAAATATGTTCTTTAGCAGACAGCATCTGTGAGTGTAGTTCTACTTCCTCAGACCATGAAGATTCTGCTTTAGATTCTTTATCTAATTCTAAATTAGATGAGGTAATATTTTCTTCTTGCTCATCTATTGTTAAATTAATGTTTTTCTCTTGTTTGTCAATATTTATACTGAGCTCATTAGTTGAATTATAAGGATTATCCAAACTTAGAACTAGTGGTTTCTTTTTTTTTTGTTGGAGCAGCTGTTTATTTTCTTGTCTTTTTTGTATCTTGCGATTTTTGTGAAGGTTTTTGATTTTTACTGATGTCTTGTATTCTGAACATTCTTTTTTAATGTGTTCTGTTTTATCACAAAAGTAACATAACTTTGAAGCTTTTTTCTAGTCTGTTGTTACTTTTTGATTCCCAACATGTGTATATCTAAGAATTCTAGAAGCTAAGTCTGAGTCTTCTGTTGTTTTAAAGATCATGACTCATTGATCTGAGAGAACCAAGGTGCCTTTGTGAACTAGTGGCTTGATAGATAAGATGGTACCAATATCTTGAAAGGCTTCCTTAATAGATTCTGAAATAAAGTTCTTTTTTCCTATTAGGGTATTATGAAGCCTTACTGACAAAAAGTTGTGTTTGATATTAATAGAGATGTATTCTTGAATATTTTGTTTAAAGACTGTGAGGCCTTTAGTTGCGTAATACAGTTGTTTTTCTTCATCTGAGAAGACAACTTTCAGATGTATGTATCAGTTTTTGATAATTATTAGTTTGGCTGCAATTAGGTCTTTACCAATATTCTTTTGCATAACTTCAACAATGTTAGAGGTAGAAATGTTTTCTAAGCTATGAATTTCAAAGATTAATGCATTTTTATTTTTAGTATAAAGTCTCTTTCTAGGAGAATAAGTTGAATATGTTGCTTTTCTTCTTTCAAGTTTTGCAAAAAGATCTGACTACTGTCTAGGTTTTGCAGAAGTATTTTTGGGTTTTACTTGAACATCAGTGTGATCTGCTTCATGTTCAGTTGCTTGATCTGTTTCAAGATCAGTATTGGTCAAATGATCAGTTTGTTTTAGTTGATGTTCCTTTACATGGCAGGTACTGGCCATGTGTTTTGTTTGTTTTGATGCATCTTGACAAGTTATGTAAAATGAGATGGCCAAAACATTTTCTTTTTGCATGGCCTTTGTGTTTACTTTATTTTTATTTTTAGACTTTGTGTCTTTAGCTTTGAATACAGTATTGAGATCTTTGTGTTTTGTATTGTTGTCTTCTTTTTTGACCTCAGTTGGAGAAGCTTTGATATGTTCTAAGTTTTCTTTGTTGCCTGCTTTATTGTTGGAAAGTTCAACTGTTTATATGTTCGAAGTTCTAGCCTTTTTGACTTTTCTGTTTAAACTGCTTGCAGAAGTATTTGACATAATTGTGCTAACTTGTTTTTATTTTCTAAGTCTAAGAGTTTTAGCCCTTGCTACATATTTTGTAACTAAGTTCTGAAAATTTATTGTTTTTTATAAAATCAGTTGTTCTTCATCTATAATTAATGGAGAACAGGAAAGAGTTTTAGTAACTCAACTATTTTTTTTTTTTTTTAAATATTAAAATAAGTACTTATAACTTTGGATTTTATTGATAGTACATTCAGCTAATAGCTGCATTATAACTACAAAAGACAACTATAAAAAAGTATACAATTAGTTACTTTTATAGCTTTAGTCATTGTCTAATTTAAGTAGTTTGCTTAAAGATTCTATATTAGCTGTTATATCTAAAACCTGCTTGTAAGTTCTTTATTTAAACATTCTAGTTTCTATATTTACTTATTTATTTATATCTATCAATGATTTTAGTTAATACAAATGAAAACATACAATAGTTACTAAGTTTTTAAAGCAGTTTACTCATATAAGAAATCTTTAACCTTGTATTAAACCTTCTAGAATCTTTTATATTCTATTCTTACAATTGACTTGATAACACTATGGCTAAAACAACACTTGCAGTTAGAGTGTATTATTAAACTACTATCTTCTTATAGAGTTTATTTCAATCTTAATATTTATTTTACAACATAACTTTACTATTTTGGTTTTTTTTTTTTTTTGAAATATCCCTGTTGTTATTACAACTAGAGGCACAAGTGGTACTCTTTTATTAAAATATTATAAAAGACTTAGTTACTTTTTAGATATTTACATATTAGTTTAAAAGATTTAGATCTAGTACTAAAGAGATTGTTTTTTAGAATTTGTATTTTCTTTGAAATGTAATTTCTAATAAAAGAGTTTAGGGAGTTAAGAGGTGTATCTGAGTTTTCCTATTTTACAGAGATGTAGCAATATCATATTTCATAAATTGTATTAATATGTAACTAGATCAAAGCTGCTAGAGTCTGAGAACAGATATTGTTAGAGGCTTAAAAGATATCTTCAAGTGAGAATAATATAGGTATTTCCTTATTAATATTAAGAAAACTATATGTTTTCTTTCAGATAATTATACTATGAGGGCATTCTAAAGCAAAATGTTCTATAGTTTGTACTTTGTCTGAGCACCAAGTACAGTTTACTGTTTCTGATGATTCAATATGTCTTAATTGATAACCAAGTAAAAGCACTCTGTAGAAAAAGTGTCAAAAAAAATTTTTTTTTTGTTATAGACAGACATTAAAGAGAGCCAAGTAGGCTAAGGCATCTGCAAAGATGTTTGTAATATAGTTAATAGGAGAGAAGATTCTTTTAAGAGTTTCAAAATTTTTTTAACTAAGAGTTCATCTCTTTTAATTTCTTCAATTCTAATTTTATTACTATTTTAAGACCAGTTAGAAGTATATGAGACCTTGTCTTTAATTCTTGCCCAGGCCTTTAAATAGGTTTTCCATTCTGTAGGCCAGGCTTTTGTGCTTGCATTGCCTGAATTCAGAGCTTGAATAGGAAAAAGATTTCTTTTATTACTGAGTATTGACTGTATCTTATTTCTTTCATATATTGTTTACATGGCATTGGATGTAAGAAGTCTTATTCAAACTGTTATTAAGTGGGTATTTAGCATGTCTTTAATAACTAAGGCTTGAAAACTTGCTAACTCTATTAATTGCTAAAAAATTGAGTATCTGGGCAGCATCTGTGATATACTCTTGATTTAAATAGTTATAGCTCTATTAATTTTTGTTACCTGCTTTCTGTTTGGAGGTAGCAGATATGCTGAATATCAGAATTTAGATAATTGATTTTGCAATGAAAATTTTTTCTTTAAAGAAAAGGTTTCTGTTTAGAAGCTTGTCCAGTGATTTCTTTAGCTTGTTAATAGTAGTAGGCCAGAGATCTTTCTTCAGTTGTCCATTAGTGAGAATGTTATAGCTCAAAATAGTAACATTAAAAAAACTTTTTCCAGTTCACTACTGAAAATATAACAAATACAAAATTTTGTTACAAAAACTAGAAGTTACTTTTTAAAACTCAAGTGAAGTAAAGACTTTTATTCCAAAAAAGCACAAACTATTTGTAAATATGAACAAGTTACAACACAAAAAAGTCAGACTCAACACAGTCAAAGAAAGAACCTTTAGCTTCATTGAAAATAAAGAAAACAAAAAAAATAAAGAAAACTTCATAGCAACAAAAGTAAGCAACATTCCAAGAGTCAAAAACAGAACTGAAGCCTTCACTCGCTTAGCAATAAAAGGAGCTCCTACAAACTGGGCTTCTCACATAAAGAAGAAGCTAAAAGCCAAAAAAAAGAAAAATCAAAGCTCTTCAGAAAAGGCAGAAACACACTTTAACTAAGCTAACCAAACTAAAACAACTAATGGTCAACAAAATGCAAACAACAACCAAAAGGTAATATACATTTCAGAAAACAACAAACAACACAAAGTTGAAGAAGACAAAAAACATGTACAAAACATGATAGGCAACAACAACCAAAAACATGTGCAACATGTGCCAGAAGACAGAAATCAAGCACATGTGATAGGAATAAACAAGAAGACATACAGTGATGCAAGAACTGACCTTACAGACATAACAGCCTATGGCTACACAAGAACAAACAAAGTAGAATCTGACAATAAAGAGGTAAGGCCAAAGCAGTAGTCTGATCTGTTTTCTAAACTAAAAGGTGGTAAAGCTACCTTTGCAAATCACTCACCTAGACAGAAAATATACTCTAAAAATGAGAATGCTCTAATTATTAATATACAAAACCTAAACAATATCTTCAATAACAATATAATTTCAGCTCTTACTTCAAGCTTGGGTAAAGACCTTATTGGAGCCAAAATTCATATGACTAAAGGCAGAAGAACATTACTCAAAGTGGTGCTTAAAAACAAAGAGAAAGTACAGTTTTATGCTGCAGAAGGAATTGTGCTTTTCAAACAAACCCTACTAGAACACATTCCAGTAAACTTGAACTAATTCTTTTGACTGTAAAGCTTAGAAACATGCCAATAGGAGATATAAAATCAATTAGCAATAAGGTTCTATAAGCTTTTCAATATATTGAACAAATAGCTTCAATTAAACTATTATGTTTTGAAGGAACAACAGTTTGTTCAGACCAATGGCTAATCACTTTTGAGACTACAGATGACCCAGAGCTGTTCACAAGAATTCCAAGAAGTACACATATTAATAACTATAAGATTATTACTGACTGAAAGAAAGTCCCAAAAATTTGCTTCTATTGTGAAAGAGAAAGACATATTAAAAGAGATTGCACAGAACTTAAAGCCTCAATCGAAGCTAGAAGAATGCTTAAGAAAGCAAAAAAATTAAGAGAACAGGCAGGAGCTCAAAATCCAAGTACATCTACAACAACAGAATTCAGCAAAGACAACCCATATATTGGCAAAAACACAGAAAAAAAACAAAAAAAGAACCTTAATACAGAAGCCACAAGTACAGACACAGAAGATCTAGAAATGTCCACATCAAATAGAGAGATGGAACTAATAGATAGTCTTAGCAATGCCAAGTCTATTATAGAGAATATAAAAATAGACCTCTTTAACAAAACAAACAGCCCAGAACAAAGTCAAGACATGAATGAAGATGCATTATTTACTTTTGTTACTTATAAAAAGCAAAAAACAAAAAGCAAAAGAAAAGACCAAAAATAAAAGCTGACTATCTTTATAGAAATGTAAACAGTCCCTCATAAGAATATTTACTACACAGAAACTAACCATCTTTAACCAACATTTATTAATAATTAAAATCGGAATATTAAATATCAAAGGATTAAATGACAAATGAAAAGCTCAAAAAACATTTACATTTTTAAAAACACACAAATTAGACATAATAATAATTCAAGAAACAAACTTATAAGACAACTCTACCAGAAACTTTTTAGCAAAGCAATAAGGTTTTGACTCTTTCTGGTTCTCGAAAACTGCTATCTTGGCAGGCAAGAAAAATATAAAAATAACAAACATAAAAGAACTACACAATGGCCAAGCAATAAGTGCAGACATAGAAATTAAACAACAAACATTCTTAGTTACAAACATATATGCACCCCCTAGCCTAAAAAAAAAAATTTCCTTCTTTAAAAATTGGTCTTCTTATACTAACAACAAAGGCATTAGCATTATAGCAGAAGACTTCAACACAAACCTAGATCCAGAAATTAATAGAATAAGCTAAGCAATAGCACAGAATGATCAGTTCAGAGAACTAGTAAAAGATCTTATGAAAGACTACATAGACTCATCAATTTTCTCTAAAGATAGTCTATTTATTACATTCTACCAAACAATACAAGGCAACAGAAAAATGACCATTCAGCTAGACTATATCTTTATTGAAGCAGAATATAGTCATCTTGGCAAAAACACATATACACAATTTGGTAACTTAGATCATTTACTAGTAATAACTTAACTCAGCTTAAAAAACAGTCAAGCCTTTAGATCATTCTGAAAGTTTGATAGAAAACTCTGGAATATCTTAGAATTAAAAGCAGATATCATTAAAGAACTAAAAGAAATACATGAGGCAGCCAACTGTGACTTATACAAATGCATTATACAGTCAATAGCCAAAGCCTTTAAACACCCACCGGCATCAGAGAAAAAAATTCAAAGAATACACAAAAAGCTATATAATCTAAACAACAAAATAGCAAATATCCTGATTTAGAAGAGCTAAAATTAGTAAAAAAAGACTTAGAAATGCAGTTACAAGAAGAGTTAGGTTTCTTCTCAGATAAGTGAAGACAAAGGTCCAATGCCAGATGGATAGAAGAAGAAGAAAAATCAACAAAATACTTCTTTTCATTATACAAAATGAAACACATGACCTCATGTAATACAAAAATCAAGATTCCAGACTCATTGAATGAAAATACACAAGAACAAACAATGGAATATATAAAAGAATCATACAAAAAAATATATATATAAAAAGATATTGATGTAACAGCTGCACAGTAGATTACTGAAAAGCTTACCAAAGTATCTACTCAACAAAACTCCTATTTAGTTAGGTCTATTACCAAAGAAGAAATTAGTCAGATTATTGACAACTTTCTAAACAACAAATCACTAGGCTTAGATGGATTAATATATGAATTCTACAAAGATACAAAAAAAACAATTCTTTCTATAATGACCAAACTTTTTAATGAAGTATTAAAAACAGAACAAACTCCAACCTTCTGAAACAAGAGCCTTATTATTTTAATTCCCAAAAAATTGAAGGACCTATCTAAAATCAAAAATTCGAAACCAATATCACTCATGAACTTAGATGCAAAAATATTTATAAAGCTACTAGCAAATCAGATTAATCCAATATGTAACAAAATAATTGGACCTACACAACAAGTATTTATTGCCAAAAGATTAATAACAGATGCAGCTTTAGATGTAATAACAACACTTAAAAACCAAAATGATCAATCTAAACAATACTGAATCCTGCTTTTAGACTAGCAAAAAGCCTTTAACAGAGTTAGCCACCACTTTATCTAACTAGTTTTAGAAAAAATGAACTTTGATACCAAATTTATTAAAATTGTAAACTCACTATTTGCCAACCAAAAAGCTCATATTACAGACTCAAGGTTTATCTCTAAGCCCTTCAAAGTTGAAAGAGAAGTAAGGCAAGGAGACCCACTATCACCACTTCTATACATCCTAGCAATTAACTCTCTAATACAAACAATAGACCAAAACATCAGAGGCATTCTTATTAACAACACAGTGTTCAAAATAGTTGTCTATGCAGATGATATATCAATAGGAGTAGGATTCTAGGAAACATTATCCTGTTATAAAAAAGCATCAAATGCCAAAGTCAATAGAACTAAATCAACACTTATTCCAATTACCTCAAATGTCTACAGGATTGAGCTAACAAACCAAGCTAAATATAAAACAACTAGTGAAGAACAAAATAGCATTACTATTTTGGGCTATGAAATTAATACAAAAGGAAAGCCAGACAGCCTTCTCTGGTCCAATATAAAAAAAATTTAAAGGATAAGATACAAGTCCTGTTACAAAGAAATCTATCACTTAAAGAAAAAATTCTAGTAACAAAAACCTTCCTTATTTTAAAAATATGGTATTTTGCCTATCTGCTGTCACTAACAAGAAAACAACTAAATGAAATAGATGTGATAATATTCAACTAGATCAAAAAAAACTCCAAAATGCTGCCAAAATACTCAACTTTCCAACTCAGCTATGAACAAGGTGGTCTGACTGCTCTTATACTTAAGGACATGCTAGACACAAGACTGTTTACAATATGAACAAAACTCTTATTAAGTAGCTTCTTCTGGGCCAGAACAGAAAGAACATAAATTACATTAGCATTGCAGATTAAAAAAAAAAAACAATAACTGAGATTTTATAGCAATCTCTTTGTAAACTAAAGGGATGGCCAGAAGAATAGAAACCTTACATAACAGCCTAGAACAGGTTTAAAGAAAAAATTAAAACAAATACAACATGACCATGGTTATTAGAAAATTTTGAAATATGTTCACTAAATGGTCACCAAGTTACAGTCAAAAAAGCACTAACTAAATACTGTGAAAATATAAAGCCTAACAATAACAGAACAAACCCAGAAACAAAACTATTAGAATTTAAATAAATAAAAACAAAATATATTTTAAACAAGAAAAAAAACATCTTCTGGAAGCTAGCACATAGAGCCCTTCCACTAGGCTACTGTTTGGTATATTTTAATCAAGAAAACCTAGGAGATTGTCCAAATGTTTCTACAAAACCCAAACAATTGAACACTTTGCCCTTAAATGCCCAATAAGCAAAAAGATATAGAAAACAGTCTACAAGTGTCTGAAATTCTATAAAAATGGACTGACCTCCTTTTCAATCAAGAATATTTTTCAGATGACTAATATAAAAAACAAGAAACTTCAAGAAGCAGCAACATGGCTACATATAACAGTAATATATGAAATCTGGTTTTGGTATATACAAGCCAGATGGGGTGATAAAGTGATACCACAAAAAGCAATTACAAATATAACAAAACACAAGTTAAAATATGAAATCAACCTCTTGTACAAAATAGTGAGTAATAGAACCTTAGCAAAAAAAGCTAAAGCCTGCAACATTTTAAAACATATTAAATCTCTATTGTAAATATATATTATAACATTTAATAAATAAATAAAGAGCACTTAGATGTGAAAAAAAAAATAGTAACATTTTCTTGTTTTTCTAATTTGATAAATTGCTTTTATTAGTAAGTTCTATTCATCGAGCTATAGTTATAAGAGGAGCTAATTTGCATTTAAAGCTGAATTATCTGCATAAGTAGAAGTTCTAAAAAACTGATTTCCTAATTTTATACTCTGTAATTGTTTTTCTAAGTTTCTTATAAGAGGCTTGAAAGCTAGTATGTAAAGAAGTAGAGAAAGAGGATCTTCTTGTCTAACACCTCTTTTTACTCTAAAAGGTCTGGAGATAGTCTTAGCATCTATAATATAAGCCTCTTAATTAAAAAAAAGATTATGTACTAGGCTTATAACTTGTGATTGAAGTTTATATTCTTCAAAATTAATTCTAAAAAATTATGATTGATATGATCAAATGCTTTTTGTTAATCAATAAAAAGTAGCCAATGTTGTTTAAAAAGATCTACTTGGTTTCTCAGAATAGTAATAATTTCAAGAGCCACATCTGTAATAGATTTGTTTTTGATAAATCTATGTTGTTGGTAAGGTACTATCTTTTTACATATGAGGTTGAGATGATTGGCCAAGATCTTTATAAAAATTTTGGCATTATTGTTAACTAGTGATATTGGTCTTTAGTTGTTCACATCTTCAAGATTTTCTGCTTTTTTTAGTATTAGTGAAATTAAACTTTTATACCAAAAAGTTGGCATGACTTCTAAGCTAAAAACATGATTAAAGACACCATAAAGAATTGGTATTATTGATTTTTCAGTAAGTTTATAAAACTCATATATTAATCTATCTGTACTAGAAGCCTTATTGTTTGGATGGTTTTTTTGTATGATTCCTTGAATAAAAGATAAGTTATGTACAGAGGAAACTTGCAGCAGGTTTTTAGTAATTTTTTCTGCTAAGCTGATATCTATATTTTCTTTTTTATAAATTTTTGCATATTTTCCTCTTATATAATAAAGAGTGTTTTCTCTTGTTTGTTGTAAAGCTTTAGAATTTTTAATGTCCTTTAATGCAGAGCTAGCTTTTTTTGTTTTATATCTGATGAAGAAGTATTTTGTAAATTTTTCTCCTTGTTCAATTCATTGGGCTTTAGAACAAGTTTGTCACTTTTCAGCAAACTGAAATAGTTTTTTCTAAAGGTTTGAGTTTAGCATATTAATTTGTGAATGTAGGTAACTGTTTTTAAGATTATATGCTAGTCTTTCTTTTAGTTGAGTAATGTTTTTGTTTAGTTTTGTAATTTTGTTTTTTGTCACTCTTGGTTTTCTAAAGGCTCTAATAATAGATTGTATATGTACTTTGTGGAAGTTCCAATCTTACATGTTTTCTAAATCTGTGATTTCATCTAATATCTCTTTTTTTAGTCTTTTATTCCTAAAGCAGTTTTTATCAAACCTCCAGAGAGCAGATTCTTTGCCTTTAGAGTTGAAGTTTAGAATGCACTCAAACAGCAGATAATCTGAGTTTTCAAATTTTGTATTAACTTTTGAGATTAAATAACATTGTTTTTGAAAACAAAAATTTAGTTTAATTGTATAGCTATAGTACAATTGCCTTGAGTTTTCTGGAAAAAAATATAAAAAGGCTTTGTCTTTGCAAAGTTAGAGGAATCTAAGAAGTTTTTAGTAAGATCTTGAAGTTGTGCTTTTGTAGTATCATGTTGTGGAGCTACCTTACTAATTTTATCTTTTTCTAGATAGAGGTTATTATTGAAGTCATCTTTGATAATATTAATAACATTTTTTTTAATATAAGGAGACCATTTTTCAAAAAAGAGTTTTCTGTCTTCTGAGCTAGGTGAAGTATATATATTGAAAACTTGAAATATAAGCTCTTTGTACTTAAAGTTACTAGTAATTATTCTATTATTTAGATCTATTTCAATGTTTTTAAAAATTATATCATTGTTGCCTGCAAGTATAACTGTTTTGTTTGTCTAAATAGAGTTAAACATCTATTGGCTTTTAAGAAAGTTTCATGTGTTTTCATTATTTAGATTTGTTTCTTGTAGCATGATAAGCTCTAGTTTATATGATTTTAAAAAAGTTAAAGTATTCCATTATTTTTGTTGATTGTTCAACCCTTTTACATTAAGAGTTGTCATTTTGAATTTAATATAATTGGTTATGAAAAGATTGCATAGTAATACAGATTTAGATCTAGAAGTTCTGTACTCCATTACAAGGATTTTTGTATAGAGTCTTTCTAATTGGCTTAGTCTTTTGTTTTGTGAAAGCTTTCTTATCTTTTTTCTTTTATATAAAACAGCTATGAATTTCTTCTTAGCATTGTCAAAACAAGATTGCAGATTGATATCATTTGCAATTAGTACTAAAAGAGAGCTCAAAGCTTGTAGTTTTTCTGATTCTGTAATAATAGTACTAGAACCATTGTTAATAGAAAGGTTTTCTTTATTAATATTACTTAAAGTTTCATTATAAGAAACTTTCAAATCTTCTTTTATTGTTGCTAGGTTTTTTATATTCTTTTTTTCAATTTTTTCAGAATTGGTTGTTTCTTCTGAATCAGCTAAAGGAGTTTCTTCAGTTTGATTTGTATTCATATTTAGGTCTTCTGTAAGAATTTCTTGTTCTTGTTCTTTGGAACTTTTCTCTTCTCTTTCATAAAAAATAGTTCTGCTTTTTTTCTTGTTTGTATTATATTCTTTATATTGTAATTGGAGTTTGACTGCTTGTAGGTATTGAGGACATTCTTTTTTAATATGTTCTTTTTCATCATAGAAAAAGCAGAGTTTTGAAGCTAAGTATCATTCTGTAGTAATTTTGTTATTCATAAAAATATAGAATCATAGAATTCTTTCTTTTAATTCTAAATTATTAATAGTTTCAAATGTAATAATCTATTGATCTGTTAAATATGATATGCTCTCGATTAAAAAAAATTTAATTGAGGCAATTTTGCCTATGTTATCAAAGGTTTTTCTAATTTCTTTTGAGATGAGGTCTTTGGCACCTAATGGGACATTTTTGATTTTGATTAGAAGAAAAGTTCTTCTTGTATCAGAAGAAATGTAGCTATAATATGTTATGTTAAAGATTTGTATTCCTTTGGAAACATAATGCTTCAGTTTTTTCTTGTTTAAAAAAACTAATTTCAAATGAGTATGTGTATTTTTGTTAATATATAGCTTAGTTGCTATTATATCATATTCTGCAGTTTATTTTTTTTTTTAAATATTAAGATAAGTACTTGCAATTCAGGATTTTATTGATAGTATATTTGGCTAATAATTGCTTTACAACTACAGAAGGCAACCATAAAGAGAGTGTACAACTTTAGTTATTGTCTAATTTAAGTAGTTCACCCAAAGGTTCTATACTAGCTGTCATACCTGGAACTTACTTGTAGGTTTCCTATTTAATCATTCTGTTTCTGTATTTACCTATCTATCTCTGCCTACTAATGACTCTGGCTGATGCTAATAAAAATATACCATGGCCACTAAGTCTTTAAAGCAGTTCTTTAAAACCTTTGACCTTGTATTAAATCTTTCAGAATCTTTTGTATCTTATTCTTACAGCTGACCCAGTATCACTATGGCTAAGACCAACACTAGTGATCAAAACATATCATTAAACTGCTATGCTTTTGTAGAGTTCACCTTAATCCTGATACTGACTTCACAACATATCTTTACTACTTTGGTATTCAATTCAAGTTCCACCAAGCTGTCATTTCAGATAGTCCAGAAAGGTATACACCTCTGGTTTACATGTTTGCTAACATGTACTCTTTTTTCTAAAACCCAGAAATTCCAGTAACCTGGTTGGTTCATCTGGTCTCTTCTCAAAGACTGGCACATTTGCATACTTTCACAAGTTCTAGCTTTGTTTCATAAGTCTAGTCTTTACAGTAGCACTGTTGAAAGCTTGGATTACCTCTTTATTTGGGTCTTCCAAATGGGCTTTCATCTTTCTTCTATTGGTTCCTATGATTTACATGGCTACAAGAACTTGTTGTAGGTTTGCACTGCCCAGTACTGGTTTGCATTCCTTTGTGTAACTACAGACATTGTCCCAAAGGACAATGTCATGTGACTGTTATACAAATGTCATGTGACCTGCCAGTCATGCTAGTGCGATATAAATTACAGATGTCTTATCCTAACCAATTGCGAGAAACAGTTAACCATAACACAGAGAAGATTTTCAAATTTTTTATTAATACTGAGATTTGAACTCTGGACCTGCCACTTGGGGGTTGACAACCTGATCACTTTACTAGATCGCCACACCCCTATCATATCTTGCAGTTTCATGAAGTGAAATCATAATTTCATTTAGTAAGCCAGTTAGATATTGAATATCTAAAATAAGAGCATTATTATTTCTTGATTTTATATTATTTCTTAATAAAAAAGAAGAAAAAGTTGACTGTCCTCTTTTGACTTTCACAAAGAGACTTGTCCAGAATCTGCTTAAGGTTTTTTTGCTTTTGTTTACTTTAGTTAAACTCAAGTTAATTGATGGCATCACATATAAGTTTATGCATTTTGCTGTTGTTGTTACTGATTTTTATTGTTGTTAAATTCTTTAGTACATGTTTCATAATCAAATGCATCTAGTTCATTGTTTTGGTCTTCTTTACTTTTAGAGCAACCTTCTGTGCTTTCTAGTAAGACTTGTTCATTCCAACTAAGTATACTGTTGTTATTGATGTTTGGTTGTGCAGAAGTTACTGAAGCAGTTGAATAATTGCTTGCTGCTATAGTATTCTCTTTAAAGTAAGAATCCTTTTTGTTATATACAATAAGTTTTTTCATATTGGCATAATAATTAAGCTTAGTTTTTTTGAATTTGCAAGCTTTAATAGTCAAAGTATTATATTTCTTAGAAACAAAAAAAGGTACTTCTGTTCCAATGCTGTTTTTAAAGAGAAAAGAACTTTTGGATAGATTAATTTTGTCTCTTCTAAATTACTTTTAATACTAATGCAAATAGTTAGAAAAGAGAAATCATTGATCTTTTTACTATTTTGGTATTTAATTTAAGTTCTATTAAATATTAATAAATTTTTTATAAAAATATGATGACTTAGTAAAGTGAATAATTTTTAATACCCAAGTGGTAAGTTAGATATTAAAATCCCATTAATGGCAAAAATTTAGTTAATCATCTATATATACTTATATTATAGTAATACTATTTCTAATTACTAGCTCTCAGGCCTAAGTGATGCTCCAAGGCTAGTTTCTAAGTGTTTTAAATCTTAGATTTTGTAGTTATTAATTTTATTAATAGATATAATGAGTAATTTATAGTTTTTAACTCTTAGGTCTAAGTAATGCTTCAGAGCTAGGTTCTAAGTATTTTAAATCTCAAATTTACTAATTTTTTAGCTCTCAGATCCAAGTGATGTTCTGGGGCTAGGTCCTAAGTGTTTTAGATCTTAGATTTTGTAATTATTAATTTTAATTAATAATATAATAGTCAATTAATAGTTTTATAGCTCTTAGGCCTAGGCGATGCTCTGAGGCTAGGTTTTAAGTATTTTAAATCTTAGATTCTGTATTATTAATTTTTTTTTTTTTAATATTAAGGTGAGTAATTGTGATCCAGAAGTTTATTAATAATCAGTCAGCATATAACTATTGTATATAACAGCTACAGAGGCAATCATAGAAAGAGTATACAACTAGCCATTCATACAACTTTAGTCATTGTCTATTTTAAGTAGTCTGTCCAAAGGTTTTACACTAGTTGCCATACCTAGAACCCACCTGTGGGTTCTTTATTTAAACACTCTAGTTCCTATATCCACCTCTACCCTATCAACTGCAGCTATTGCTACAAATATACCATAATCACTAAGTTATATTTAACTTTATACTAAGCCTACCAGAGCCTTCTGTATCTCATACTTATAGCTGACCCAGTACTGCTATGGCCTAGATCATCACTTGCAGTCAGGGCTAACCATTAACTCACTATACTCTTGTAAAGTTCACAAAGACTCTGATACCTTTCTTTTCTAACTTTTACACCCCTACTTCTGAACCTACAAGACCCACAAGACTTTCCAAACTACCAATCCAGATGGTCTATCCGGTGAACCCAGTAGCCTGGTTGGTATATGCTCCTCTATACATGTTGTCATCCAATCTATCTGAGGTCCTAGTAATCCTTTTTTGAAGGCTTTCAATGGTTTGGTAGTACTGTCAAAAGTCTATGCTACCTCTTTACTCAGGATTTCCAAGTAAGTTTCCAACTCTTCAGTTCTTTTGCTTTCTATGCCTGGTGGTCTTATTGTGGGTTTGCACTGAAGTTTTATGCAATACCGATTATTAACATTTCTCTATGTGGGTGTAACATTACACTTTGCATAGATGCCCTAAGCTCTTATTTGAGATAGTGCAACAAAGATTACAGATACACAAATCCAACTAATTGACAGAAACAGTTACTATAACATAGACCTTATTTTTCAAAATTTGTCATCCATGGGATTTGAACTCTAGACCTGCCACTTGGAGGTTGACAACCTGACTACTTCACTAGGTCATCACACTTCTGTATTATTAATTTTAATTAATAATATAATAGTTAATTAATAATTTTATAGTTTTCAGACTTAGATAATGCTTCAGAGCTAGTTCTAAGTATTTTTAATCTCAAATTTACTAATTTTCTAGCTCTTAGGCTCTTGTAAAGCTTCAAAACTAGGTCCTAAGTGTTTTAAATCTTAGATTTTAGTTATTTAATTAGTAATAAAGTTTTTTTTTTTTTTGGAGTTAAGATAAGGTTATGCCTCAAGTCAGTTTATTTGAACATATTGTTACAGTTTGTACAACTTTTTACATTATACATTATCTATTACTATATGTCTAATTAAGA
>CAJVQA010002288.1:0-22443 GCA_910591915.1 Cetraspora pellucida
AATACACAAGGCATGGTCTGGCTCAATCGCAAATTTTATTCATAGTAAATTAAGGCCATTTACATATGGCCTCACTGGCTAGTCTGGTACAGCTCCTATCCCCAACCAGTGTGGCAGACCGCCTCTGGGCACTCAAAGAAGCAGCTGGAGGATGTCAGACCAGTAACTTAAGTTAAAATGTATGTAATATAGATACAAGAATCTTAATAAAGGTTTACGGCAAGGCTGCCAAAGATTAAAAAAAAAAAAAAAAAAATTATAAAATTAATAATTATCAAATATATATATCTATGAATAGTGTATTTTTTAGGATTCATGAAGGCATTTTCTTCAAGATAAATAAATAAACAGACCTATGTAATTGTGTTGCTTTAAATTTATTGATATATTAAAATTTTTTATATAAAGTATTTACCTTTAGTGCATAAAAAAAACCTCAATTTAAAAATTAAAATATAAATGTTCTTCTGATATTTAATTACTGTTATTATGTTGGAATAAGTTGGTCATATACAGTATATATATATTTTCTTTTTTTAAATAATTTTATATTACATACATTAGATTACATACATTATATTACACTAGATAAACTCCTGCTTTTGCACATTTATAGCATTAACATTTCCTATTTATGAAATATCTCAAGTGAAAATATTAATAAAACCATAAGTCTTCGATTACTATTATGTTTAATTTACCATATATAAAAAAATAATTCAATTTGGAATATTCTTGTATAATAGATTATCTGGTCACTTTGCTATTCGTAATGGGTTCATACATGTTATACATAACTGTATTTTTAATTTTATACAATCTTATTAAATGTATATTTTTTTAAAAAATTTTGTTGTATGCATGTATCCCTTAAACTGTATTCTAAGCAAATTTGCCTGAAAAATTAAATTGTATTTAATATTTTTTAAATAAAATAATAATTTATTAATAATATAGGATATACTTTGCTTAAGAAATATATTTTTAAAAACATATTTTATAAACTTTATTATAAAACTTTTTTCAAAATATTGATAAATTTTAATGTATTAAAATTTTAAAGATTATATTTAAAAATTTTTACTATTAAAAATTTTTCAAGATTTTTTAAAATTTCATATGTTTTCAAAACTAAAAAAGTTTTTATACTTTGTACAAGTCTAAATTTTTATAAATAAATTACAAAAGTATTATTAATAAAAATTGTCATTCTTTATATAAACTAAAATATTTTATTAAGAACTATAGGCTAAAATTTAATTTTAAAGAGTTCATCAAAAATTTGTAAATAATTTTTTTGATTAAAAATTTGTTCTAAATTTGTCTATTTTTAGCTTATAAGCAACATATATTTTTTTACTTATAATATAAAATTAAATATTGCTATAATATAATCCTTATTTTCAAATATTATTAAATAAAATTTTTATTTAAATATTTTAAAATTTAAAAAATTAGATTATAAGTATATTTTTAACAATTTTCCAGGCAAATTTGGTTGGAAAAGCTTACAGATTAAGGGATAATATATAGAATAATAAATATACATCGCAATTTATAAAACATTTTATATATACTATATATAATATATTAAATATACCAACTTAAAACCATAATTATATGATTAATTAAAATACTTAATTAATAAGTCAAATATAATAATTTGTCTTAATAATTAACTAAAAATCTAAAAATTTTAAAATTATAAATATAATGAAATTCTAGTATAATTTTTATAAGCAATTTTTTCCAATATTCGGCGTTTTTCATGATTAACTTGATCATCATGAATATTTAAACGAACTAGTGTAGTGTTTATATTAAGAGCATTTACTAATATTTCTACTCCTTCATAACCAAATTTATTATGATTAAGATTTAGATAAGTTAAAGAAGTGCTTTTGCAAAGAACCTCTGCTAAGATCTGCCCTTCTTTAAAAGTAAATTTATTACTAGAAAGGTCTAAATCAGTTAATGTTGTGTTCTTACAAAGTGTATCTGCTAACACTTTTATTCCTTCAAAACAAACTTCGCAGTTAGAAAGACCTAAACAAGTTAAAGTGTTGTTATTACAAAGGGCATGAGATAATGCTTCTATCCCCAAAAATGTAAGCTTATTATCGCCAATCTTTAAGGAAGTTAAAGTAGTATTTTTATAAAGAGCTTCTGATAATGCTTTTATACCATTAAAAGTAATTGGATTTTTGCCGAGATTCAAGGAAGTTAAGTTAGCATTTTTGCAAAGAACTTCTGCTATCATTTCTGCTCCTTCAGAGTCAATTAAATTATTATAAAGGATCAAATCTTTAAGAGTAGTGTTTCTAAAAAGAGCTTCCACTAATGACTTATCATCTTTAAAATCAAGTTTGTTGGAACTAAGGCTTAAAGAAGTTAAAGAAATATTTTTACAAAGGGCTTTTGCTATCACTTTTAATTCTTCCAAACCAATTTTATTGTATGCAATATTTAGAGAATTTAAACCAGTATTTACGCAAAGAGCCTTCGATATTGCTTTTATTCCTTCAAAACCCAAATTATTGTTACAAAGATTTAAGGAAGTTATAGTATTATTTCTACTAAGAACTTCAGCTAATAATTTGCCTTCATTAATTCCAAGTTCATTACCATCAAGATTCAAAGATTTCAGAGTAATATTTTTACAAAGAGAATTTGCAAGTGATTGCATACCCTCAAAACCCAATTTACTATAACTAATATATAAAGAGGTGAATTTCACATTTTTGTAAAAAGCTTCTGAAAGTGCCTTTGCTAGCAATTTTGCTTCTTTAATTCCAAATTCACAATAATCTAACCTTAATGAGGTTAGGCAAGCATTCATACAAAGAACATTTGATAATACATCTATTTCTTCTAAACTAAACTTATTTCGACAAATTCTTAAGCAAGTGATAGTTGTGAATTTATAAAGAACTTCTTTTAATGATTTTACAATTTTGCTTTTATTATCGAATTGATTTATCTGCAGATACGTAAGTTTCTCACTTGCTCGTAATAACATTGTAATTAACAAATGTTTAACTAATCTACCTATTGTACACTCCACTCGGTATATGTTATAATAATCAAAAAGGCTGTATCCAAGCCAATTTGCAACACCTATTTCTAAATTAAAGAAATCGATTGATGTAGTATAAGAAGTATATTCAAATAATAATTTTGAATAATTTGGAAGTGATATATTTAATGGAATTAATGATGTAATTTCTTTGTTATTCAATGATAAAAGATATATTCTTATTAGTTCTTTATCCTGACAATGTAATAATGGTTCACTCCATAATATTGGAACTACATTTCTACACCATTGACGGTTTACAAGAAGGCATGAAAACAAGAATCTATAATAATTCCTAAGATTATTAAATATTTCAAAAAGGCATTCGTTTGGTAAAAATATCATTTTGAATGGAATTATGCAAGTTAAAAGGAATTATGCAAGTTAGTATTTTATCTGTATATTTATTGCATGTCCTTACATACGTACTTACTTTTGTACCACAGAATAGAGTCCCGATTAGCTTGGGACGTCCCAAATTATGTAATCAATAAGGTATTTACCTCTTCATTGTGTTATTGCTGAAATCGTGTGATGTTATTCGTCACAGACGTCCCAAATAGTTTAGGTAACATCGCTAGTCCCGATCCGGATTCGTCTAAGCCTCTTCGTTGTAGTATTTTACGTATACATATTTCAAGATCATATGTAACGTAACATGATCACACCTTTTGCGCTCTAACAAAAAAAAAAAGTCTTAAACAATTTTACTATATGTCTAACCATAATTTCTAAAAATGAATAAACAAAAAATCATATAACTTTTACTTAAAAAGGATCGTACGTTTAATGTTACACATTTAAGACATTTATGTAATCGTACAGGTTATTACTTATAAGGGAAGGTGGTACGGTACGGTAACATGTATTTATTGATTTTTTTCTACGTACTACATACGTACATACGTACTCAAACTTTAACCATTCAGAATGATTTCGCAGCTTCCAAATGAATGCCTTCATGAAATATTTAATTATTTCAATGACCTTGTTAAATATCGTGGAAGTTTATTTTCATGCCTTCTTGTAAATCGGAAATGGTGTAGAATTGCAATAACAATATTGTGGAGTAAACCGTTAGATTATCTCGTTGATGAAAGGATTATAATGATGTATTTTTTATCATTAAACGCTGAGGACCAAAAACGACTTATCCCACTAAATATAAGGCTTCCAAAGTTTTCAATACCATTATTTAAATATACAACTTATGCTACTTCTATTGATGGTTATAACTTAGTTATTAGTATCAAAAAATGGCTTAGTTCTGTCTTACATTTTAATCCATTTCCATCTGAATTAGTTCAACATCATTCATATACTTTATGTAAACTAATTCCAATTATTTCTCATGAATTAGTTTGTGCTGTTAAATTTTCCTTGATCAAAATGTTTCTACGAAAATGTAACAAACTTAAAAATTTAAAAGTTTATGGAATTATTGATGTCGAGACGATAGAAATTCTCAATATAAACACCAACCTAACTTCTTTAGGACTTGAATGTAATGACTTTGATTCTGAAGGAATTAAAAAATTATTGGTGGATGTACTTAGTACAAATACGAATTTAAGCTCTTTGGACATTACTAATAACATACTTATTTATGAAGATTTAAAGAAATTAGTAGAAACACTTTGCGGAAACTCTACTTTAACTTCATTGAATCTTACTGGGAATAGACTTGGTTCTGAAGGTGGAAAAATAATTGTAAAGTTTCTTTGCAATAATTGCTTTTTAACATCTTTAAATCTTGCTTGGAATCATCTCGGTTTTGAAGGTGGAAAGGCATTAGCAAAATTTCTTTATGATAATTGCACTTTAACATTTTTGAATCTTTCTGGAAATCTACTCGGTTCTGAAGGTGTAAAAGAATTAGCAAAGGCACTTTACAAGAATAATACTTTGACTTCCTTGGATCTTAGTAGTAACGAACTTGGTCATGAAGGTGCAAAAGCATTGACTGAGGTTCTTTATATAAATAATACTTTAACTTCTTTGGATCTTAGAAATAATAAACTTTGTCCTAAAGGAGCAAAATTTTTCGCAGAAGCTCTTTGTAAAAATATTAATTTAACTCATTTGAACCTCGGTTTTAATCAACTTGGCACCGAAGAAGGAAAATCAATCGCAGAAGCACTTTGCAAGAATGATACTCTGACATTTTTAGATATTAGTAATAATAATCTTAATTTTGAAGGAGGAAAAGCATTATTAGATTCTCTTGATAATAATACCTCTCTATTGGTTTTGATTCTCACCGGAAATAAATTGGCTTTTAATGAAGAAAGTCAATTTGCAGTTAGCATTTTCGATTGGCCTATAACTATTCCTTGTTATGAACTTTGTTGTAACAATAATTATTTAACGGAAGAACTAGCAAAGGCTGGGAACAGAGTTATTAATGATAACTCTTGTGCTATAAATCCTCCGTATTTGTCGACTCTTGATCTTGACGACTTTTTTCCTTATTTTTCTGTCCAATAACTGACGTGTATCATTATTATTATTAAAGTAGTAAACCACATAGATTTTGTTCGAAATGAAATTTGGGTTAGAAATTAGAATTTTATTATTTAACATATGTATGTTAATTTAGGGTAAGGGTAGGGTCAGTGGTAAAATAGATTAGGATAGAGTGATTAAGATAGAGTGTTAAAAAAGAACATTCTTATATCAAAATTTTGGAATGAACTTTTTTTTTTATTAGAACATATAAGGTGGTTTCATAAGTAAAATTATGGGCTACATGCGATTTTTTAGAAACATCGCTATTTTCTTCAATCTCACGTTACATATCAGATCGGTTTTTTTTAATGGGTATTTTTGGGTGTTATAACGCACATATTCAACTCACATATGTATGTTTAACATATTTCATAGACATAATTAAAAAAAATTTTTTTGTGCATAAAACGTATCTATATTGAGGTATTAACTTGTGCATAACAAATCTTTTACAAATGTATGTATATCTTTATAATTTATTTTTTTTTCTAATTATGATTTATAGCAATTTTTCAAAAACATAGATTGAACTGTTCTAGAAATATTTTTTAGATATTATGAACTAAGAATTCTTTAATATTACAAACTTTCAGCACGTAGCATTCTGTTTGGTATTCGTTTATTTCCTTTGGTTATTAGAAGTACGGACACTTTTGTGGCAATGCTACCTAAATTACGTTACTAACATATGGGTTAAATGTTGTAGGTCGCAATACTTGTCGTATTTATATATGGAACATTGTCAGAGTTAATTTGGATCTAATCTTTTAGGAGAAAATAAAATATCTTTACACGAACTTTGATAGCTAAGCACAAATTTTGTAAACTTTGCCAATGATCTTTGTTTCAAACGAAGCAAGATAAAGTATATAGTTCAAATCATAACAAATATAAATTAATGAAGACTAAAAATTTAGTAAATACCAGTTTTATATAGTGCAATTACTTAAAATGAGAAGCTTACTGAAACTGCTTAGGTGGCGGGGATAAACTGAGTTTATTATTTTCGATGTTCAAATATTGTGTTATATCACTATTTCAAAATTTTGATTATAAAAATGTCGTTCGCATTCTAACAAAAAATTGTTCCTTGCACTCAATGTTGCATATAACTGATTTATAAATGCTACGTGTATTATGAGTATTATGTATGCTACACACACTATACAACTACGTACTATACGCGAAAAAAAATTCGGATATCATATAAATGGCACATCTATAGTTATGCCCTTTATAACAATTAAGGTTCCATTTTAGTTACGATATTACCGATATTATACATCGATTTATTTTGGAACATATGAGTTTTAATTGATTTACTAAATCTTTAGACAAATAATCCAAGTTTACAGATGTGATTAATATTATGTATGTTATTGCCCGCGGAGTGGACAATAATTGATTTATTCACCAGTTTTATTTATACTTCTATACTATCTTTCAATTAAAAATAGTGTATTTCGTATGTTTAGTTTATTGATCGCGAGGCTTCTTCATTGTTTTTTTCTTTACCTGGCGTACTCAACAACTTTTTTTGACAATGTATTAAAAAAAGTCGATAAAATATAAGAAACTTTTTTTTTTTTAAAAAAAAAAAAGATATAAAAATGAAATATAAATGTTCTGGATCAGTTCGAACTCAAGATCTTGGTAAATTCAATATTCATTATTAATTAAATATTATAAACATTAAATCATTCATTACTTATATTACTACCTACAACATTATTATTTACTACTTACTATTTCTACTACAACGTACGACGACATATTATAATACTACAACTCCGTTATCTCAAAATGTCTGCACCTCTAGTTATTATATATCCGCTGATTTACGTATTATAGAAATGCAGCAAATTACTTTATAAGGAACACTTTAATATAAGAACCGTCAGCTCCGTTATAAAGGTGACTGTATGTCTATTTATATTTATACAGAAAAAAAAACAATAACATTGAACCTTTCTATGCAGATAATAAGGTTAAAACATATGTGCATTCAAACTTTAAAAAAGATGATATAAGTATTGCTTTTCATTTATTTCATTTTTCTGTGTTTGGTACTCCCTTTCTCTACCATCTACGCTTTAAAAATATATTTAATATCATTTATGTTTTACAGTTTATTAAAATAATTCGGTGGTCAAGGCACAAAATTTGGCTTATTGTTTATATGTCATAGTTTTCATTTGAAGAAGAAAAATATTAAAAATAAACTTGAGAAAAAAAAATTTAAAAGCTAAAAAAAAAACTCTAGTAGATTTTGAAAGTTTTCTTGTCGGATCGGTTACAATGGTGCTTTTCGTATGTACAGTACCTATTTCTCAAATAGCGTATTTAATATAAAGATTTTATTAAATGATTTTGTTATTTAATTTGTTGAATCCTAACCCTAATCTAACCGTTAATTTAGAATCATGGTATTGTTTAAAACTATAGCTTATGCTAATCTAATATAGCACAGAAAAACCATTTATTCATATATTAAGCATTGAATTTAACTAGTATTGAATAATTTTTACTCATGATAACATGACTCTGTTCAATATTACGAATCAATTTTTGTGAGGTTATACTGTTCCAATCCTTACAAGTCGTAGATCTAATAGTTATATCCCAAATTAGAGACATGAGCCGAGCCAAGTCAAACTACAAAAGCAAATAACGGCCCTAGAAATAGAACCCAATGAAGAAATAAATCACCATTAAAATCTGACTCGATTGTTAGGTAATATTATGATTTACAATTAATTTGCTTAGTGGGTATAGATCATTAAATGGTTATAAAATAGATTAATCTGTTTTTAGTCCAAAGACTAACCAATTTTCGTAATACCTTTAGCTTAAAATAATCAATATTTGTATACTTATCTAAATTAATTTATAACTTTATTAATTTATAAGGTTAAAACTTTAAAATTCAAAATGTAATGAAATTTTGGTATTATTATTATAAGCAATTTTTACCAACGTTTGATATTCTTTAGAATTAAGTTGATTATAACAAATATTTAAATTAACTAAAGTAGTGTTCATATGAAGTGCTTTGACTAATATTTCTACTCCTTTATAACCAAGATAATTATTACTAAGATCTAAATAAGTTAAAGCAACATTTTTGCAAAGAACCTCTACTAATATATTCCCTTCTTTAAAAGCAAAACTATTATGAGAAAGATTTAAATCAGTTAAAGTGGTGTTTTTACAAAGTGCATCCGCTAATACCTTTATTCCTTCAAAATTAAAATTACTGTTGGAAAGATCTAAATAAGTTAAAGTGTTATTATTGCAAATGGCATGAGATAATGCTTCTATCCCAACAAATGAATATCTATTATTTCCAAAATTTAAGGAAGTTAATGTAGTATTTTTATAAAGAGCTTCTGATAGTGCTTTTATACCATTAAAAGTAATTAGATTACTGCTAAGATTCAAGGAACTTAAATTGGAATTTTTACAAAGAGCTTCGGCTAAAATTTCTGCTCCTTTAGAATCAATCCGATTATAATAAAGGCATAAATCTTTTAGAGTGGTATTTTTAGAAAGTGTTTTTGCTATCACTTTTACTCCATCCAAACTAATTTTATTACCTCCAATGTTTAAGTGATTTAAAACTGTATTCTCGTAAAGTGCCTCTAAAATCAATTTTACTCCTTTGAAACCAAATCTATTATTATAAAGACTTAATAAGGTTATAGTAGTATTTCTGCAAAGAACTTCTGCTAATATTTCGCCTTCATTAATACCAAGGTTATTACCATCAAGAACCAAAGAATTCAGAGTAACATTTTCATAAAGTGCATTCGCAAGTGCTTTCACACCTTCAAGACCAAAATGATTATAGCTAATATTTAAGGAAGTCAATGTAACATTTTTATAAAGAATTTCTGAAAGTGCCTTTACTCCTTCATCACTAAGATTACTATCGGAAATATCTAAAGAGGATAAGGTTGAATTTTTACAAAGTGCCTCTGCCAATAATATTATATCTTCAGGACCAAGTTCACAATAAGATAATCTTAATGAAGTTAGACAAGTATTTATACAAAGAGCATCTGATAGTGCTTTTATTTCTATAAAACTAAATATCAAATCAGAAAGATTTAAAGAAGTGATAACTGAGTTTTTATAAAGAGTTTCTACTAATATTCTTATAATTTCAACATTATCATTGAGTTCATCTATATCAAAATGTTTAATTTTTTCACTTGTTCTTAATAACATAGAAATTATCGAATATTTAACTATTTGAACTGGTTGTTGATATCTTTCAAAATAATTAAATGTATTAATAGGTTCATATCCTTCATAGGAATACCAATCTACAATTCCTCTTTTTAAATTATCACAATCGATTGATGTAGTATAAGAAGTATATTCAAATAATAATTTTGAATAATTTGGAAGTAATATATTTAATGGAATTAATGAGGTGATTTCTTTGTTATTCAATGATAAAAGATATATTCTAATTAGTTTTTTATTATAACAATGTAATAATGGTTCACTCCATAATATTGGAACAATAATTCTACACCATTGACGGTTTACAAGAAGGCATGAAAATAAGAATCTATAATTATTTTTAAGGTTATTAAATATTTCAAAAAGGCATTCGTTTGGTAAGAATATCATTTTGAATAGGTTAAACAAAGAAAAAACAAAAACAAAGCGAAAATTACACAGGTCATTTACGTTAAAATTATATATACAAAATCCTGTATAAGTATTGATAGTCCGCATGCATATTGTTATTGTTAGGAGAGAATTCACAGTTACGTATGTGCATTGCCTAATTTAGTTCCAATAGCAATAATTTACATATTTCACGTGATCGCGTCAAATCATAGATAGCGAAAAATAACGAAAAATGAGTAATTAGTATGATCATTTTCTTAGCATAGATCATTAAGTACAATTACAGGTTTTCACTCCGCAATACCCATATAAGTAATGCTTACATATTTAATCCGATGTAAAAAATTGATTGGTTTTCGGGCATTTCAAGACTCCACGCCAACAGGAGGAAACGTTGATGTTACACAATTGATTTTACACGCGGTGTGAAACACATAAAAATATTATTTTATAATACTTGAAAAATCTTGATCAGTCCGCTAGTATATGTTATGATTATAATCATAACATATACTAGCGGACTGATCAAGATTTTTCAAGTATTGTAAAATAATATTTTTATGTGTTTCACACCGCGTGTAAAATCAATTGTGTAACATCAACGTTTCCTCCTGTTCTCCACGCCTCTATAATGTGGCTACAGCACGATTTCCCGAAAGTTATTCACATGTCCTCAACACCATAATGCTGACATGCTATTTCATCTACTACCCATTTTCTTTGATAAGACATATAGTTGACAGTACATGTTTTCAAAAATCTTTTTCTTAGTCAAGAAATTGTCCCGAAAATTATTCTCCGATATATAATTCTAATCAACAATAACTCTAAATCGGCTAACCCTAAAGCTAAATCAGGTCAATTTTATGTCGAGGAATGATTGTCGGAGAAATGTCTTGTTTAAGAATGTCAAATATGAGTAATTATTTTTGAACTCGGACCAATTTTATATCTAATATAATAACATTTTGATCTGGATTCAAAAATAATTACCCATATATTGTATGTCTTATCGAAAAAATGTGCTGTATATGATATAAGCATGTCAACATTACGGTGTCGGGGAAATGGCAATGTTACTATTGGTTTCGAGAGATCTCAGATAATAAGGGTGCCGTGGTTAAGGTCAGTGATAGTGAACGAAGGGGATAAGAGTCGAATAGAAGGTGTGTAAGATAAAAATAAATATTATATTAAGGTTATATGGGCGTTGATATCGGTATGCCGGTAGTTAATCCAAGGTTAATATAATAAATTGATGTAATAATTTAAGAGTGATCAAGATAAATAATTAATTAAATAGATTGTTAAGTGACTTAACGATGTTTTAAGGATGAGTATAAGTCAAATGGTAAATCAATCAGTAAGATCGTGAAGATGTATTCACGATGAGGCAATAATGATGAGATTTGACTATGTGATCATGATACTATAATAGTACTTGTATAAAAAGTTTTCGATAAACAGACAAGATAGGAAAATTGATCAAAAGGATCTGAGATTTTATTTAACAGTCAGAATCAGGTCCTTAAATACATAATTATGTATGTATAAATTACTAAACTACCATAATTTCTTCTTTTTTTCATCATACAATACAAGATTAATATGCTTTCAATATTTATGCGCATTAAATTGAAAACTTAACTATAATAATAAGAGTAATTACAAAAAACATCGCACATCTAGTTCAAGAAATGCGACAAGGTCAAGCTTTAATATAGCTGAACCCTATTCATTGAAATGTAACCTCGCTTTCAATATTTATATTTGAAATTAACAACTTTATTTTGAAAAAAACAAGATACTTTATTACTTACGTGCTTCAGGTAAGTCGCAAACCAAACTCTAATGTAGATATTATATTATTCATACTCAATAAATCGTTAACTTCGTTCATAGTAAAAAAAATTTACTTACTAAACAAAATATAAATAGAACAATAACGATAACTAATTATGGCTATTTAACAATAATGATAATCTCAACTTTTTTTATCCAATCAAACACTTCTGGCCCGCCGGCCAGCCCGCCAGTTTGGACCTTAGCTATCGCCACCAAAAATCTTGCGTATATGGCACATCGGTAAATTTTTTTTAAAGTTTGCTAAGGTCAGGGTTAGCGTCTATATAACGGGTAAACATTGGTATAGTATATAGTAAAATCGATCAAGAAAAAAATCTACTTAGTGCACCAAAGGCTATTTCTTATACAGATTTTCGAGAAATGTGCTATTTTGACTAAACGAACTTTTGTTTTGAATTTTTCTGATCGTGTTAAATTACACCTGATCTTGAATCTGATTTGTTTGCGCAACAAAATTATTACTGGACTACAAAATTTTATGGTGATACTGGGAAAGTTCTGTCTCTAAGTACTATCCGTAGACTTTTCCTCTATGGCAGGAACATGGAAAAATATTGATTTTATTTAGATCAATATAAATCTATATTTTTAGGCCATATCGTAGGGAAATCGATATCTTGCAAGGTTTAATGCAGCGTAACATACACAATTAGGAAAAAATCAAGAAATAAGCTGGTAATGTAAATTTGGCACTTAAATATAGGTAAAAATATTTCGATTAGAACTTCAAGAATCACGAAAGATGATCAAGGATGAGGTGAAATTTCGCCGATTTTTTTGTCATACTTTTCAAAATGATCTAATTCTGGACAAATCCGCAGATCATTTGGGCCTGGTTTATTAGTTTTAAAACTGATAAGTAATCTGCAGAATTGACCAGAATTAGATCGTTTTGAAAAGTATGATCAGGCCAAATCGATATTTTTGACCATATTTTTGCTAAAATTAATCGATATTTCTCCGGGCCCCTGCTCTACGGACATGAACCAATCGCATGACCCTAACCTAAATGTACTACAGATGCGTACCAATTACAAATTTTCATTTAGGGTACGTTCAGTTTAATGTCGTTAGACAAACCGAAGAGTTTCGTCAAAAAAAAAATTGAAATGACGAAATGACGAAAGGTGACGAAACTCTAATCATTTCTGATTGTGGGAGTGATTGTTCATGTGTTTGTTTTGAAATTGAGTTGCATGACCAACCACTTTTTCTTTTTAACTAAAGCAGGAAAGATTTTTGTGAAAAAATCTTATTATTGTCTTATTGGATGAACTATCTGAACTGATCTGAATTCTCGGATCTATCTGAGCATACGCTCTCCAAAAAATTTTATCGAATTCAGTTTGTATTTATCGTATTTTTTTCATGTCATGTGAGTGATTGTTGCACGATGATCTTTGTTTCGATTACATAGCTCATTTTTTATTATAATAAAAATATACCATTTTAATTTTATTTTTGTATGCAGGCATTGGGGCATTAACTGCTCGATAGTTTAATTTATTATTCGATTGTGGGGTTGACTTTTAATTGAGTTAAATGATTGATTTAAAAAAAAAAGTTGTATGAGCTGATTGGTAAATTTCTATAGAATAAGTTTAGATCTAAAAATATTGAACATTTATTTGGCATTCCGTCTGATGAATATATGTTATCTGCCTATTAATAACTATTTATTACTTTTATTAGAGTTAATTTAAAAAATTCAGCAAGGTTAAGATTATCTCAAATAGCATGGCAATATAGCGAGAACAATAATTATTTTTCTTCTATAATAAAGAAAATTTAATTAAACAATTTATACCAGGTTTAGCTGTATGATTGTCATAAAATCACTAATGCTAATTTGGATGCTACTAAATCTGGTTTTTTAATGTGTTTTTTTTTGCAAATTCAAATGGAACAAGAAATTAACAACACTTTTAAACAACTAAATTTCAATAATTTTAAAAAATTTGCAAATAAAAATGAAGCAAACAGTAATTATTGGCTTGGATACCGTTACGAATTTGGAATAGGGTTGAAAAGAATGAAAACGAAGCATTCGTTAATTCCGCCAACCTTAATAATCCAGACCGACTGTATCACGTTGGTTATTGTTATAATTTAGGAATTGGAGTTGAAGTTAATGAGCAAAAGGCATTCGAAAATTATCTGAAATCAGTCAAAGCGAGTAATTTAAATGGAATTTGAAAAACAGTTTTCTGTTACTATTACGGAATTGGCGTGGAAAAAAACGTAATTAAGTTTAACAAAAGTAAATTTTTCAATTTTTAGTAATTTAAAAATTGAAAATATTTTTATAGAATTTTAATAATTAAATTTATTTATTAGGGAGTAAGTATAAAAAAATCAGTTAATTACAATTAAGTTCATAAATATTAATTAATAGCTTGTATTAATTTAGCCCGTAAGTATAAAGAACATTATTAATTATTGAAGTTTTTGAACAACAAAGCAAGTTCATGAATCAAGAACATAAATACTTATTTACCATTACTATTATGTAATCATTTCATTCGCATTAATCATTCATTCAGTCGTTAAGTATAAAGAACATTTATTAATCTTGGAAGTTGAACAGAAAAGCAAGTTCACAAATTAAGATCATAAATACTTATTCACCATTCAAATCATTTCATTCGCATTAATCATTCATTCAGTTGGCAAGTGTAAAGAACATTTATTAATATTGGAATTTTGAACAGTAATGTAAGTTCACAAATCATGAAATAAATACTTATTTACTATTACTAATATGTAATACCCTTCAAATCATTTCATTTGCATTAATGATTCATTCGGTGAGTATAAAGAACATTTATTAATCATTAGAATTTTGAACAGAAAAGTTACTTTACGGAAATCTTACATTTTTATGCAAGCCTAATACTCGAATTTTTTTAGATACTTATTATCCTATCATCAAGCTCGTTAATCGTGCTAGTAATAAACTAATAAACAAATAATTTAGAAATAATATAGCAGCACAATAGCATTAATTAAAACTTTAATAATGATTATATTGGTTTAATAACAATCGATAATAAAGGATTTTATTATGTTGCCTTTTTGATTGGCTAATAATATAAATTGTGAATATAAAAGTAATACGAAGAACCCGCCAAATAACATATGTATTACATGATCCACTATACAATCTAAAAATTATTTTGTATAATTCTATTCTAAATTGCTACAAAGAAGAAATCATTTCGAATATACTCATTATTTGTAGTATCATATGGCTGAAAAGAGCAGCTTGGCTTACAATAGTGAATAAAGAGAATATGGGAAGATAATGATACTACAGAAATTGGATGAACCTGATTCAAAGGATTATTACGTAAATGTTGAATGCGGTATATTGGACAATCTAACAATAAATCCCATCTGTTAAAACTTTCTAGCCAATCAAAACAAAGAAAAACATACACTTGATTATTATTCCATAAATGTTCGATTATGTTAATTATTTTGTCAAACTTTTGTTTGTTTTTACCAAATAGTGTAGCCTCAACTATTTCGCCAACTTTCAACTTCACATTTTGATAATCACCATCAGGTTTAGATATTATATAAGATATTTTTCATAAAAATGAATTCACATTTTCAACAGTATTTAATCAAATAAGTAATATAATGAATATGCTCTTATGATATCTTTCAATAAGCTATTTGTCTTGATATTTGTTTATGTAAATCCTGCTGCTTTAATTTGATTTCTATTTTATCTTAATCTTAATTTTATTTCTAAATGATTAAAAAATACGAAATTGGTAATATTATTTGAATTATCTAAAAAAAAAAAAAGATCAATAAGTATATAATAAAAAAATTTTTTATTTTTACCAAGTTACAATTACTCAAATTATTACTAATGCTATTGTTTTGTTTTTTATCATGTGATCATAGTTATATCTAATTTAATCCAGTAAAAAAAAATAGTATTTATTTTTATCTTCAATTTGTAATTGATTGAAAATATCATTGAAATAGTGCAATGATAAGCTATAGTTATTAATGTACCAACTAGATAATAAAGAGTGAAGTTGTGGTGCAGTAATTAGTAGCATAAAATCAATCATGTTGAATAATAAGGCATTCAATCATTTAGGCTGTCATCTACAAGATGTTTTAAGTTTATAATGTATTAATTTGCTTTAATAAAACAAGTTCAAGATTATGCTTGTTAGTGTGTGGAACAATTGCTTTAAATATTCAGTATATTATTTCTTTTGTACCAACAGCTGAATTTATACAAATCACATATTAATAAGTGTGGTTTACTAAATAGTGGCTTATATATAGATTAGAAAGATTCTTAAAACTGTAAGAAAAAAGCTTATAACAAAATAAATTAATATTTTATTGTTAAATTTTAAATCAAATATTAAATTATAAACATTTAATTTAATTAAAGTATTAAGCTCTTCATTCAAAATAGTTTGTAAGAAAGGATATCCATTAGAGTGCTATATTTTTGAAGAAAACACCTCTTTAGTCATCTTTGCAGAAAGTACCCAAGTATGAATAATATAATCTCATACTTCTGATCAATAAGAAAAGTGTAATTTATCATATATAGATTTTAAAAAATTATCCTTAATACTATTAATAGTTAAACAACATTTTAGAATAAAAAAAAAATTATAAGAATTCTTAAATTATCTGACATTATAAATAAATATCAATAAGTAATCAGATTTAATAAATGAGACCATTGTGCAGGAACTTAAAATTTTTCTAGTAGTTAATTAAATTAGTTTTTTTATATTTTATTAAAATTAAACAAATACAATTGAGTAACTGAGCTACTTTTTCAGCAATTTCATGATATACATCTTGTGGAATATGCAAATGTCAATCATACAAAATTGAATCTAATGACTCAAATAAAGATTATAATCCATATTAAGAGCAAAGTCTTGATTTTTGCATTTTTTGAAGTTTGTTGATTTATAAGTTGAAACACTTGATCTGTTATTTAGTAATATCAATTAGATAATAAATATCAAATGAAAAACTTGTTAATTGATTCTTAGTTGCTTTACATATTTGACAGCCTTTATATACATTATAGTATAATGTTTCAGAAATATTATTGCTCTGAGACAAATCTGTTATAAAAACCCTTAATCTATCTGTTATCCAATAATCAATTCTATTTAAGTTTATTATAAATTTCTGTTCAAGTTTTTTGACTTCCTCAAGAAAAGATTTAATAAAATTTTAAATATTTCTTTTGAAGAGTACAAACCTGATAACAAAGTGATTATGTAACTGCTTTTTCATTTGATATAACATATTGCCAATTTGCAGATAGACACTGCCTAGTAAATGGTATACATTTTTGAAAGTTTCAAAATTATCATAATACAAGTCTAAGAAGAATTTTAAAACTAATATGATCAAATTAAAAGATGGATTTGTTGATACATATTTAGCCAGATAATGATTTTGAAATTTAATAGGATGACACCTCTAAGATCAATCAAAGTAGTATAAAATTTTGCTAACAGATAAATTAAAGAGTGGTGGTAGTAGTTGATCTTTAAACCAGACTATAATGTTTTGTATTAAAAAAGATAGTTAAATAATATAGTTATTTGTTTCTTCTACTAAAAACTATTTATTTTGAACTTGTAGTATACATTCCAAAGAATATAAATTTTAAGGAACTTTACTAAAAAGAAGTAATCACTGTATTTGAATTTTCATTAAATTATCTTTGATAACAAATAACTAAATCAACTATATTGTAAAGTCTTATCAGAAAGATATTAAATAAAATCACCACATTTAAAAGATTCTAAATAAATTAAAAAAATATATTTATTAATTAAATTAAACTTATTTATCTTTATTAAATTATGCAATTGAATCTTTTTTCAATGATCTTTATAACCAAAATCAGAACAGAAGGAAAATTATAGAAATCACAAAAGCTAGCAAGTAAAAGCACTATTATCAACTAAGCAAAGTTAAAGCTAAGAAGAAATTAGATAGAGCTTATTAGAATAGTAAACTAAGTTGACAACAATATAGTAACTAGTTTTGACTTTTAAAGAAAATTTTTGCTCTTTGATAATAATTTTTTGTTAAAAAAAGGAAATACACAGAAACCTTATACTGAAGATCACACACATAACATGTAAAACAAGACAGAGTAAACAGTAAATACAACAAAACAAATAAACAGATGTGCAATCTCGTAGATAAACAAATAAATATAGATATATATAGTAAGCACATGTTGAATTTATACAGATAAGATATAGAAATAATGCAAAGAAGTATAATACAAAAAGTTCAATTAGTATCTACAAAAATTGACTGATATAAGAAATTAGAAAAGTATTATGATATGTTTAACAAATCTGACAGAGTACAGAAAGAATTATTAAATAGTTATAAATTAAGAGTATTAAGAAAAGATAAAGAATTGCCCAAACTAGTTAGCACCGAAGTAGTCTTAGTTTGTGTATTTAGAAATCTAATTGAAGTATATAATTACTGTAAGTATATACAAGTAAGAGACAGTGAAAAACCAAAAAAAAATAGTATAAAGCAATTAGGCAAAGATAAAAAAAAGAAAGTGATATTGCTAAAGCAAGAATGTAGATGCATAAATTATGGTATACTAGAGAAGCAAACAAGAAAGAGCTTAGTAATAAAAAATAAAGAAGAAAAAGAAGTTAATACAAAAGAAAATGAGCAGTGGAAGAACATAGCCAATGATATAGAGACAAGCAAGAAACATAAGAAATATGAAGTAAAAGTAGAACACAAAAAAGAGAAGAAATCTGAAGTAATCATAAATGGTGAACAAATATAAAATGAACAAATAAAAGAACAAAGTTATACAGAGGAGCCAACAAAAATGCATGTAGTTAGTAAGACAAAGGACAATATCTATACAATATGGGATATTCCAGTAAATATAAGACCAGCACATGTTAGAAAATGTCTTTAGTTTTATAGTAGAATTAGGTTTATTCAGTGAAAAAGTTGTAGTAATAGCAAAACAACAATATTTGATGTTGGGTTTAGAAATGAGAATAGAAAATCGATGCTTGACTAGGCATGGTCAGTGCATTTTGAAGAAGACAAAATGTGTAGAGTTACCTCAGTTACTTTTGCAAGAGAGGTATTAGAAAGTAGAGCAACACATAAGACAATAATTAAAAATGTTCCAACAACAGCAATAGAGGTGTTATTATTAAGACAACTAAAGGTATAAAGGCGAAAGCAGTTTATATTTCAGTAAATAGAAACAAGAATCAATGAAAAACTGCATCAGTCTACTTTGAAACAGTAGAAGACTTACTAATAGCCACCAATAAGGAACTATACTATTATAACACAAGACTAGATTGGTGTAACAGAAGAGCATTCAAAAACATGAAAACTAAAAAAGAAGAAAACAAAGATGTAAAAGAACAGTTTGTGAATAGAAGTGTACAGTATGGAAGACAATCAAAAAGTCAAGAAAATATGAAGAAAGAAGAAAATAACAAAGAAAATCAACAAAAAAAAGATAAAAAAGTCTATAAGAAATACAACAATAGTATGCAGACAAAAGCAGTTGATGTAAAGAAGCAAAAAATTGAACTACAAAAGGTTCTTAGTAGAATATTAAGAAGATTTGATAATATCGAAGAAAGACAATTAGGAGGCTTGCTCCCAAATCATCCTAAAAGTTGCCATAGGCATTCTTCAAGAAAAAGTGTCTACTCTATCAAATATAGAGTTAGAGAGCAGTAGTAGAAAATTGGCACATAGTGTAAGCAGATATGACAAGAGTGAAAAGAGGATAACAAGTGCTAAGATAGCATGTCACAATATAAATGGAATAAAGCATAACAAGATCAAACTAAGAACAATAGTTGAGTAGGCAAAGGAAGAAAAAGTTAATATTTTGGGATTAGTAGAAATGAATAGCAATAGTAAAGAGCTGAAATATAGTTTAGAGAACAATTATTATAAAGGCATTTGGTCATAAAGTGAAATTATAAAGAAGAAAGGATCAGGTGTTAGGTTATTGATAAGCCAAAAATGTAAGAAAAATATAGGAGAAATTTGTAAATTTGAGGAATACTTGATTGGAGCAAAGTTCTACTTTAAACAGATAGAATTAACAATAGTAGTAGTATATATCTCCCCAAGTAACAAAGAAAAAATAAGAAAAGAATTGTAAATATGTATGTAGAGAGAGCAAGTAACTTGCAGTTCATAGTAATGGATGACTTTAATTATATAGTAAATAACAAATTAGATAAGTTGAGTAGTAGTGAAAATAATTGTAGTAGAATACTTTCACTACATAAATGGATAATGAGACAGAAATTTGGTGATATGTATAGAATTTGCAACCCAGAATTAAGAGGTTACACTGGGCAGAACATGATGTACAAACAAGAATTGACCAAATATGGATTACAGAAGATCTACAACCAGGTTTAGAACAGGCAGAAATAGTTGATGCAGAATATATAACATCAAGTGATTATAACATTGTTTGTGCAATGCTAATGTTCAAACACTTGATTCAAACACATAGTGTAGCAGAAATGAAGAAAAAAGATATAACAAAAACAATTTATTTGTATGAGAAGATGACAAAAGAAAATTGGGAAGACTACTAAGTAGATCTTGAAAATTATTTAACTAAGAACAGTAAACTTAAAGTATTTAAAGAAGTTGGATATAGCACTGATATAGACAAAGTGTGGAACATAATATCCTGTGCAATAAAAGATACAGCAAACAGAAATATATTGAAAAAGAAGATAATCCAAAGAAATATCAATATTGGAAGAAAGAAAAGAACAATATTGTACAAAAAAATAGTAGCACTGAGTAAACTATTGCAGAAGACTAAGAAGTTGGCAAAGAAAGAAAGAACTAAACTAAACTTAGAGAAAGTTAATGAAGAGATAGATAAGATAAATAGAAAATATGGTCTAGAAATAGATTATATAGAAGAAGCCAAAATAACAGATCTTGAAGAGTGGTGTTAGTTAACAAAAAAGCAGTGGCAAGCATTAAGAATAGCAGAGAAGATGGAAGAAAACAAATGTACAAGAGATGAAATTAATACTGCAGTAGATAGAAGATATGAGAGGATTGATGGAGAAGTGGGAAGAATGCTTTCTAGTATTCTAAACAAACCATACAACAAAATCAAAATCAATTAAGTATTAAAACAGAAAGAAAATAGATGTGTATTAATTAGTGAACCAACATTTCAGCAAACAGTTCAAAAAGAGAAATGTTATTAAAGATGAAGAAATAATTAAAGAGTTTTACAAGCCACTTGCAGAAGTTAGAAAAAAGTGATATGAGAAGTTAAAGGCAGAGATAACAATTAAAGAATGGATAGAAGCAATAGGAGAAACAAAAAAATAAAACAGCATCAGACATGTCAAACATTGGATACAAACTAATCAAGAGTACAAGTATTAAAACACAAGAAGTCTTTAGAAAAGTCACAAATACATGTCTGAAACTGGGAAAGATACTATACAACTAGAAGTTAGTACAAATTTATTTAATCCCAAAAGGTGAGGATTGGAGTTATAAGCTTTGTAACATTAAACTGATTGCACTTTTAGAAACTTTCAAAAAATGCTTAACCAAGGTGGTAGCAAAAAGAATATCTCATATAATGAAAGAAAAAAAATATTTAAGGGTCCAAACTTTGTTGACCTACCTAAAAACTTAACAGAAAAAACAATTCATATTGTAGAAATGTTAAAAGAAGATGTGAAAGAAAACAAAAAAGAGTTGTGGTTGTTGATGCAAGACATGAAGAAGGCATATAATTTAGCATCAATGAAGTCATTCTCATTATTAAGAAGAATTCAAGATGATCAGTGGTTAAGGTATGAAATTAAGATGTTCAAAGTACTAAACTTGCAAATGAACAGAGTTAAAGTGAAAAAAGCAAAACAAGCTGTAGTGGCATATGCTGATGATACAACTTGGATGGTAAAGAGTAAAGTTGAGATGCAAGAGATCATTCAAATTTTGCAAAGATTCTTTAGATTCAATAACATTCAAATCAATAGTTTCAAGTCAAAGCTGTTGATAGTTAACTTAAATACAGAAGGAGATAAGAATTCTGTTCTGATAAACAATTTTCAATTACAAGTTGAAGAGAAGTATGCATTGACAAGAATGTTAGGGGTATGGTTAAATATAGAAGCAAATAAAAATTTAATTATCAAAAAGGCAAAAAGAATTATACAGCAGTTTATACATAGCATATGATTTAAGAAGTTAACTATCAGTCAGTTAATATATATTAATAATATATATATAATACCAAAATTGATATATAT
>CAJVQA010002289.1:0-22436 GCA_910591915.1 Cetraspora pellucida
TTGCATATGTGACTAGCTGTATTCTCATCTCTGTAAAAATAGTTGTAATAGCTAACCCGATATAAAGTCAATAAAGTATCGTCATAAGTATAGTCTTTAACAAAAAAAAAATAAAAAATAAAAAAAATAAAAATAAAATAACAATTAATAAAGTAATAATAAGTGATAAGTAATAAATAATGTTTATAAAAGTAATAACAAAATGGTAGATTTCATAAGACATAGTTTCAATAACAACTTGTAGTTTCTAGTTTTATCATTTATAATATCATTCTAAATGATTATTATTATAGTATCTTTGTAAAATTTGTTCCTTGTTGTTGCAAAGTTAATAAGCACTATTTTCTAATTTAGCATAAATAGTAAATAGTTCAGTTCTTTTATCTTAAACTTTGTAAAGCATAAGGCTTCTAGATTCTTTTATTGAATCAAAACTTTATTCTAACTTCAAATTCTTCTAGTTTTAGTCTTTCAGTATATTTTTCTTTTTGTTTTTCTTATAATGCTTTTGTATTTTGTCTGGCTTGTTCTTGTGCTTTTGATATTTTGTTTATTAAATCAAAAGCTTGTGACAAAATATTGTCTTTTAAATTTATTTATATATTGGTTTCTTTTATCAGCAAAATTAATTCTATAGATAATATAGCTTGTTTTTATAAGTCAGCTAAAAAGATGTATATCCAGTAGTAGCATGCTTCTTAGTTTGATAAGCAAACAGTACAGTAAAAAGATTTATATCCTAATCTTTACTAGTTTCTACTTTTGCTAATAATTTACACAATGTTCTATTTAGTCTTTCTATCATACTATTTGTTTGTAGATAATATAGTGATGAAAACTTATATTTTATAAGAAAGTTTTCACATAGAACTTAAATTATTTTATTTTAAAAGTTAGGTCTTTGGTTTGAAAGAATAATTTTAGATATTTTATGTCTACAAACTATTTCTGTAAAGATAAAATTTGCAAGAGTTAAAGCACTTGCATTTGGCACAGCTTGAGCTTCTAACTATTGAGTTAAATAGTCTGTTGTAACAATAATATATCTATTATTGTGAGTAGTAATAGATAGTGGTCCAACTAAGTCAATTTTAATTTTTTCAAAAGCTTGTTCTATTTTGATGAGATGTAAAGGTTCTTTTCTTCTAGCTTTGCCTCTTCTTTGGCATTAATCATAAGTTTTTATATATTCTTTAATGTCTCTATACATTTGATTCTAATAATATCTTTCTAAGATCTTATAATATATGGCATCTATTTCTAAATGTCCTGCAATAGGATAACTATGCATCATATATAAAATAATGTTTACTTCTGTCTATTTAATAACTCTAAATAGTTTGTTTATAGATTTCTTGTTCTTTTTATATAAAAGTCTATTTTGAATCATAAAATATTTAGCCTGATTAGTAAGTTGTTTTCATTGATAACTAGTAAAGTCTGATAATATAGTGTTAAAATTTAAATAATTAAATAAATTGTGATATTAATCTAAGTTTATTATTTAAATTTTTATGTTAAAGTCTCAAGAAGGCATTTACATTAGAATGAATTCTATCTGATTTATGAATAATTGTAAAGTAATAAGATTGAAGTTTCAAAATCTAGTATTTAATACATTTTTTGACTTCTACAGTTTTAAGCTATTTTAATGCTAAGTAATTAGTTATCAAAGATAAATTCTGTAGCTTCTAAATAACTATGAAAATGTTCAATAGCTTATACTATTGCAGCACATTCTAATTTTGTAACAAAATAATTTTGCTCTTGGAGTAACAAACTTTTACTAGTATAAGCAATAGGATGTTCTCTATTATTTTTATTTTTTTTAACTTAATGTAGCTTCAAAGCCATAATATAAAACATCTGTAGCAAGTATAAATCTTCTGCAAAATCAAAATAAGCTAGTATAAATACAGTAACAAGCTTTTCTTTAAATAATTTAAAGGCTTGTTGTTGTTTACTTCTCTAATAATAAGGTTCATCTTTATGTAGAAGTTTGTTAAAAGATTAGGCTATTGCTGAAAAGTTTCAAATAAATTGTTTATAGTATTTAGCTAAATCAAGAAAAGATCTTAATTTAGTGTTTTTAGAAGATTGAATCATTTGTATAATATCAATTTTTGCAGGATTTGGAGCTATTTCTTTTGAGCTAATAGTATGTTCTAAAAAGAGTAATAATTTTATTCAAAAGTTGCACTTGTCAAAATTAAGTTTTAATCCAGCATTTTTAAGCTTTTAAAACATTATTCTTAAATGCTTCAAATGATCTTTAAATGGTTTTGAGTATACATTAGTGTTATTAAGATAGACAACAACAAATTTTCATACAATTCCTTTATATACTCTGTTCATAAGTTATTGAAATGTTGCTAGTGCATTGCATAATTCAAATAACATTACATTAAATTTATAAGTGCCATATTTTGTAATAAATGCAGTCTTTTCTCTATCTTTTGGATCTATTATAACTTGCCAATAACTACTAGCTAAGTCTAAAGTTGAGAACCATTGTGATCCAGATAAGGCATTTAACATTTTTTATATTCTTGATAGAGAATAAGCATTCTTTTGAGTTATATTGTTAAGTCTTTTGTAATTTACACAAAATCTTAACTTTCTATTCTTCTTTTATACTAGAACAACAGGTGATGCCCAAGAGCTTTCTGATAGTTGAATTATATTATTTTCAAGCATTCATTCAATTTTTTTTTTAATAAAATTTTGTTTATCAGAAGGCATATTGCAAGAAGGTAGTTTAACAAGTAATACATCTTCTGTATAAATGCAATATTTAACTTTATCTGTTCTGCCAAGTTTTGTAATATCTTTGGCAAATAAATTAGCAAATTCTTCTAATAAGTTTTTGAACAATTGTTCTTGTTCTTTAGTAAGTGGTCCTATATTTACAGTATTTGTTTTTTCTAAAACATATTCCTTATATAGTATTAGAGTATCTATTATATATACATGTTTTTCTTTTAATGCATTTCTTTGCAAAACCTATTGCAAAGCTTCTTTTTCTGTTAACAATTCTTCTTCAAGTAGTAATTTATTAATTTCTTTGTCATCTATTTCTTCTAAGTCTTTTTGGCCTTTTGAATCTTTTAAATCTTCAAAGTCAGGTAGTTTTTGATCTTGCCTAAAATGATTCAAAAATTTTGAAATGCAAAGGCCAATTGAAAATAATAGTTTGCTTATTTTTGGTAATAAGTTATTTGATCTTAATAAAATTCTAACATCCTTTCAAAATTGTCTTCTAGATATTGAATTCTGGCTTCCAATCTGGCAATAATTTGTCTTTTTTTTATTCTTTTTTTCTTTAGAAATAGGGTTTTCACTTATTTCTATAAGTTTTATAGTAGTTTTTTCTGATAACTTTACTACTTCTATAGTATTTTCTTTTTCTAAAATAGTTTCTTTAGCAAGAGTTAACTCATTTAACTCTTAGTAACATTTATCGCAATATTCTTGATATTCTTCTAATTTTGTATATTGTTTGGCAAAAAGATATTTACAGCAAAAAGCTAATTTGCTTTCAAAATTCTTTCTTAAATTTTCTACTGCTTTTTAAATATCAAAGTTTGAATAAGTAGTATTAAAAGATTTATCTAAAATCTGTTGTAAAGTGGCTTCTTTTTCTTCAGTAAGGTTTATTTGTTTTGTTTGAAATAAGATAATAATTTTATCAGAGGTTCATTTATGACTATATTTATTATGATTTTGTTCTTCCATAGCTTTCTCTATAGTCTGGTTATTTTCTTCTAATAGAACTTTAGCAAGTTGATAAATTCTATTTTGGTTCAAGTTATACTGACTTCTAGCACTTTTGTTAAACTTAGTATAATGTTTAATTCTATTCCAAATTTCATAATTTGAATTATATTGTAAATCTAAGCTAACTTTATAAGCATATATATATTTTAATTCACAAAACTATAGGTCTTCTTGCATACTTTCTAAGTAGTGCATTCTTAATCAAGATTTCTAAATATTACACACTTTATATTAGACAAGAGTTTCTCTTTCTAATCCTGTTGTATAATATTCATAAGTTTCTGATTCATCAGGGTTAAGGTCTTCATAGTAGGTCTTGTAGCAAACAATACAAATAAGTTGAGTCTTTAGCTTATATAATTTTTCTAGTTGTTGTGAAGTAAAGTAAAGACAGCAATAATAGGTTTTTCTTTTGTTATAGTAAGATTGTTTTTTTTGTTCTATCAAGTCTTGATTACATCTATATTTATAAGTTAAATTATTTAGCTTCAATTGAGTAACAGAACAGTTTATTTTATATGGCCATACTCATTACAGCTATAGCATTGGTTTTCTGTACAGTCTTTAAACAAATAAGTGGTTGGTTTGCAATTCTTGCAAGCTAATTGTTTTTTTGATCTGTTGAAACAGTTGGTAGATTAGTAACCATATCTATTGCAATGTTGGCATCTATTTTTAGAGCAGTTTTCATATTGATGAGTGATCTTGTTGCAATTATAACATACAGAATAGTTTCTTTTTCAAGAGTATGTAATCCATCTTCTAGTATAATCTTCTTTTTTAAAAGTTATAGAGAAGGCATAGGTTTCATAAAGAATTAGATATTTTTGCTCATATAATTTAAAATCTTTTGAAGTAGTACAAGTAGATTGTTTTTCTCAAGATTGTTCTTGCTTATAGAATGTATCAAAAACAATTTTTCTTCCTTTTCAATAAATAGTATATTAGAAAGTTTTCTAGTTATAGTTAGCTTCTACTTTCTTTGATCAATTATTTTCTAATAGAAGTAAATAAGAAATAACAGATACAACTTCTATATCTAAAAGAATAAGTTGTTCTTGAACTCTAATAGGTAAGTTTCTAATAATTCTCAGTGGTCTGAAGGTAGTTCCAATAGCAGTGACAATAATGCTCTTGAATGATTCTTCTATTTTTAATTCTAATTCTTTTATTGTCTAATAGAAAATTATACTGACAGAGGCTATATTGTTAATAATAGCAGAATAGGTTCAGTCTTGGATGTCAATATAACATTTGACAGGAGTGATAGTAGGAGTATACTGAGTTTTGATAATTTCTTGGTTTTTTTGCTATAATATAAGCAGTAAGAGCAGTTCTAATAGAGTAGTTGTTTAATAATCTTTTTCAATTGTTAGTGTTTAGAGTAGTTTGTATTTTAGCTACATTTACATCTCAATAATAAGATGAAGATAAGTGATTAAATCTTGGTTACTATCTTTCTTGACTTCTGTTTCTAGATCTGTTTTTTTCTAAATAGTTTCTGTTTTTTGATCTGGTTCTACTTCTGTTTTTTTGGTAATCATTTCTTTGGTTGTTGTAGTTTTTTCTGTTGTTATTATTGTAATTATTATTGTTATTTCTTCTTTTTTCAAAGTTTTTGTTTTTTTGGTTTTTATTACATTTCTTTCTACAATTTGCTATAAAGTGTCCAGAATTATTACAGTAATAACAAAAAGTTCTGTTCTATCTATACAAAATTAGGTTTAGAGTTATTTTTTCTTTCTACAATATAGGTTGTATAAAGTTGTGGAGATTGTTGAGCTTATGATGTTAGTTAAGGTTGGGTCATAACTAAGTTAATGTATAGTTGAGCTAGTTGTTTGGTAATGTTATTAACATTATTTTTTTTTGAAATGATCATTACTTTTCCTAGTTTTCAATGTTTGGCTCTTTCAATAACAGCAGCTAAGTTATTAGAAACTGATGCTTGTGTAGGTATTGCATATTCAGGTTGCAATTCTTTAATAAAAAGCTATACAATAAAGTTATTTGGAAAGGCCTTCTCAAGGTCTACCTTTTTTTGAAGCTTTTTAAACTAAACAATATATGTATTAACAATGTTGGTTTCTTGTTTAAAATTAAAGAATTCTTGTTGCTATATAGTTTTCTTCTTAACTGTTTTGAATTATTCAAGAAATTAAGTTTTAAATTGATTTTTATGATTCTTATTATATAATGCAAAATGCTCATGACCAAGTTTTTTAAGCCAATCTCTGTATTGTCCTTTATATATACTTGAGCAATTGCAAGTTTTCTAGCTGCAATCTATCTATTGGCAATAGCAGCTTGTTAAATTCATTAATCCAGTCAACTAAGTCTTTAGTTCTATCATCTTTAAATAGTACAATTTTAAAAAATAGTTTCTTTTCAGCTTTAAGAGTATCAACTAGTTTATTTATTATAGCAACAATGTTGTTCATAGCTCTTTCATCTTTAGAGTCAAGTTCATTAGTAATAGTTTTATTTGAGCTTTTTGGCTCTTCTTATTCTTTTTAAGATAGTTCTTCTAAAAATTTTGTTTTCTTAGGGTAGTCTTGTTCTGTTAATGGATTAAAATCTTTAATAGTTAAAGTTGTATTCACTTGAGTATAAGCTTTTAGGTTTCTGATAAAGCTTTTAAGATTAATAGGTTGTTAGTAACCAAATAGTACTTTAATAATAAATTGTATAGTTACAATTTCAGGATAATTAGTTGCTTCTGGTAAGTTAAAAGTTAAAAAGATATCTTTCTTAGTTGTAGTAGAATTTTTAGTTGTTGTAGATAAAGTTTCTTTTGGGCTTAATTCAATACCAAAATGAAATAAAAGAATCTTAATTTCTTTGGTTACAAATTTAGCAAATCTATTAACTAGTCTTGGTGTAGTTAAGGTTGAAAGTTAAGAAAAATATAAAAGTTGAGTAGAAGTGTAAAAAGGTTTTTGAGTAATTTTACATTCTTGTGAAGTTTCTGGTTAAACAAAAAAAAAGATAATGATTTTATTCTTGATAGGTTATTTGGTTAGTAATAGGTATAATGTCTACTAATTAGGTCTCTACTATAAGGGGCTAAAAAGCTAGAGTCTGCAATAAGTATTAGAGTTTGAGTAGGAGTAATAACAGTAGTGATGAAAAAAATAAAAGTTGTAACAAACTCTTCTACAGTAATAACAGTTTCTTATAATATTTGCTAAGAAGTAGATGCATTAGTTTCTTCCTTAGAACCTTGTGCTGATTCTAATACAACAGCTTATAAAGCTTTAATATGCTGTTGGACTCTAATTGTGTTATCAATAAAAATATTAAATAGAGTTCTTTGGTCAGAAGTAATTGATAATACTAAATAAGAAAAAGTATATCTTTGAAAGATATTTCATATAATATCTCAAGAGTTAGTTATCTGGTTTTGATAATAATAACTAAAAATAATGTTTCTAGTAGCAACTTGAGCAACTAAGCATTTAGTAATAGCTAATCTTAAAAAGTTGGAATAAGTAACTTTACTAAAAGAAATAGCTTGGTAGGCTTCAGAATACCAAGTTCAAAATTTAGCAAAATGTTCATAAGAGTTAGGAGGTAGATAACACTATAGACAAGATAAATCAATTGCAAGAGTTTACAATATAGTTGTAATAAGAAAAGATTTTTTATTATGAACCTATTAGTGTTTTTAAATATTTTCTAAATGAAATTGAGTAAGAAAATCTCCTATAAAATAAATTTCTTTGAGAAAGGTTAGTACTAACAAATAATAAAATATTAAAATAAAATAATAAAAAAATTAAAAGAATAAATCTAAAATAATAGTGCTAACAAGTAAAAAATTCAATTAATCAATCTAAAGTTTAAATAATTCAAAATATATTCATCAGCTGATAAGTAATATTAAAATTAAAAATCAAAATCAAGATTATTTCAAAAATTAAAAATTCAAAGATAGAAGGTAAAAGCATAAACTTCTTTAATTCCAAAATACAAAATACAAATAATTCAATTTAATTTGAGTTAGTAAAGATATATTCTAAATAATAATTCTAAAATTTTAAAATACTTTTTCATAATTGTTGCTTTTAAAATAAAATCCTTTTTAAAGAAAGAATTACTTCTTAAAGTAGTTTCCTTAAGAAAAGTTTTTGTTTTTTTTTTGGAATACTTTTAGCTTTTTTGTGATAATTTTTAGTTTTTTATCAGATAGCACCAAAATGTTACAGAATTGTAGCCTCCTTGGTACAATACAACCAAGTAATATGATTACCTAAAATAGTAATTAACTATTACAAATATATACAGAGTGAAGGTATAGTAATTTGTTTTACTACACAGTAGCAGACAAATGGTTTGAGATAATAACAGTATATAGAGTAATTTTATTAAATAAATATATAATAACAATTTTTTTTGTAGAAATTATCTTAGAAAAGAAATATTCTATTTATAAGTTAGAAATAAATGTAAGAAAGTTTAGATCAAAGTATAAGAACTTGAAATTAGCAAAAAAGAGAAAAGGTATCCGTTATAATCTTTTTACCTAGTAGAGATAGTAGGATTCAAATAATATTACTTAATACTATACTTAAAGTAATAGAGATTCGAATAATAATAGATATTATTGTAATTGGAATAATGGAGATTTGAACAACATTAAATAATACTGTAATTGGAGTAGTGAAAATTGTACAAAGATAACTAGAAATATTGTTTATATTATTTAATATTTGTGCTTGAAACACTTGAGGCTTGTGTTTAGATATTTGAATCTGTATAAAGATACTTGAAATTTGTGTAAAAATACTTGAAATTCATATGAAGACACTTGGGGTTTATGTTAGAGATATTTGGAATTCTTGTGCTATAGCACTTGGCACAGTAATTTGGTATTAGAATATATAAAACTTATATAAAGGTACTTAGAATTTGTAAAATGATAGTAATATTATAGATGTTACTTAGTGTCATGTAGCTGTACTACATTTCTAATAGCTAATTAAGATCCTTTTATCTATTTACTATATAATATAATTATCAATTAACTAATAACTAATAAATATAATATATAATATACAATAATAAATATATATATAACTACTAATACTATTTTATAATATATTATACTAAAATCTACTTTGTAATATTATATGTAGAACATAAAAGGTTTTAGTAACAATGCTTCTAAGAATATACTATATAAAACAAGATATAAAGTTCTAAAAATATAAATAGATATTTAGACCTTCTTAACTAATATATATATTAGAAATAAACTAATAAAATAATAAGAGTTGTAGTATAAAAAATTTAAATAAGTAATACTTTTAGTCAAATTACAAGTATAGCAGCTAGTGTAAAACTATTGACAGATTACTTAAATTAGACATCAAAAGTATATATATGACTAATTGTATTTTCTAATATAAGAAGACTTCTTTAAGGTCTTGGTTGTAAGTCTCTATATTCTAATTACTGAATAAAAAGCTCTAGTTCCAAAAGAGACTAGTTTAATTAAAAAAAAATTATAAAATATCTTTAATCAAAGATATTTAATAATTATTTAGTTAAATTTGATAAATTTTTTTTTATCTAAATTCTTAAATCTATAAAATTTAAATAATAAAATTTTTATCAACTTTAATTAAATAGTTACTAAAATCTCTTCAATTAAAGTTATAATAAAAATTTTAATATACTGTAAGTATTATATAATAGATATTTTAAAATTTAAAAAATTAACTTTTATTTATAATATCTTAATAACTAAATTAAATTCAATAAATTTTTTATTATTTAAATTCTACAGATTTGTAGAATATAAATAAAAAATTTTTATCAAATTTGAATATATAATTGCTAAGATATTATTAAAAAAACTATTAAAAAATTTTTATATTATTTCTATATAATAAACATAAAATTTTATAAAATTTTGATTAAAAAATATTTTAAAGTTTATTTTTTTATAATAACTTTTATTATATATGATAATTTTATAAAAAATAAAATATTTGTATTATTATAAATATAAGTATATAAAGTAAAAAAAAATTTTAAAAAAAATTTTAAAATGCAAAATTAATAATTATTAATTTTAAATTTAATTAGTTAATTATTTAGAATTATATAGAGACAGATTATTAAGTTATTTTTAACATAGTGTAAATATATTTAAAAAATTTAAAGTTTTTATATAGCTGTTTTAATACTAAAAACAAAAACAAAAACATAAAAACAAAAAAAAATTTAAAACTCAAACATTAACAAGTTTGAATATTTTCAATTTAATTAAAAAACAAACAAACCTAATTTGTCTTTATAAACAAAACTAAAATATAAACTAAATATTATATTATAAATTATTTTAATATAAATAAAATTTTAATATAAATAAATATAATATTAGACTACAATATACTAAAATTTTATACAATTTGAATTAGTAGTTCTTAATAAATTACTTAAAAACTATAAATAAATTTATTAAAAAATTATGACTTTTGAGTAATTTCTTAATAACTACTAATTTAAATTGTATAAAATTTTTAATATATTGTAGTTTAATATTATAATATTTCAATAAAATTTTTAATTAATTGGTTTAATAATTGTTAAGAAAATTATAACCAAAAGTTAATATAAATGGTTTTAATATTAATGAAGTTAATATAAATTTATAACATTTTATATTTAATATATAATATAATTTTTTAATTGATAAAAATATTAATTTTAACTTTTAATACCTTTTAGTAGTATTTTAATAAACTTTTATTAACAATGTTATTATACTTATATATTTTGTAATATAGTTAAGTAATTTTACAGATAAAAGAAATATACAACTTTTTTTCAAAAAAAAACACTTTATAGACCATTTTTTGGTTTTGAAACTTTTAAGAAATAATTAAAATAAGTTGTATTCTTTAAGGTATCTCAGGAGTGCGACGATCAAAAAAACCGAAAACTTAATGTATCCAAAAACTGTATTCCGCATAAAAAGTTGTAAACAAAGCACTCATATGATCTAATCAAAGAATGCTTTGGCTAATTACCGAATATTTTTTGAGCTTATTAAATTCATTGATTGTTCGTTCGCAGATCTTACGTAATAATCAACCGCCAATCACTGATGACACAATGTATCAATGGAGATTGGATTTTTAAAGTTGTATAAAACCTTATTTTGTTGTCAAATTAACGTTAGATTAACTAATAGACGATTGATTGTGTTACGGTCATATGAACGAGTAGAAACTATTGAGAGTTTAATAAACTACTACTAAGTTATGAAATGAAATTTGATTTTTAGAGGATACGTAAAATTGGTTTTTAAATATTTATAAACCAGTAATAATAGTAATAATGTACAGTATATACATTTATTACATATAAATAAATAAATTTCTTAGAATTGATTAAACTAATTAACATAAAATTTGATAAATGTTATTGATATGTAAGGTATAGATAGGTATAGATAAGGTATGGATAAGGTATAGATAATAAGGTAGTATAAAAATGAATTGTGCAGTATTGTTTAACTGATCAAATTTTAATTTCCAAGACAATAAAAAATATTTAAATGTAAATAAGACTTTATTCACAAGTAGAAATTAAGAAATTATACGTAAACGGAGGTTCTAATCCGTTAAAAAGACTTCAGGGTCAAAATTCCGAAAGAACAGAATAACGGAATAAAGGCAAAGTAAATAAGAATAATATAATAAATTACAAAAGGATTATATAAACAATGAAATAGTACAATAATTATTAAAGGTCAAGGCAAAGTTCGTATCACGCGAGTAGTAATAAAATAGTAATAAAGTAGTAATAAAATAGTAATAAAGTAATGAAGTAGTAATAAACAAAAGAACAATAGAAGATAGATTCAATATAAAACATGGCATGCACGTCAAGACTATAAATAGTAATATAAAGCATAAGAAATTTACGATATTTAGATGGATATGCAAAGCTCAGAGGCCCTAATAAAAAATTCGATCACCTCGTGCTAAAATGGATAAACGTAAGAGCGCCAATTCAATAAATTTAGTTTAGGCAGCGATAAAATGACCGGGAAAGAGTATTAAGTGCCAAATATATTCTATTTATGCTATTATATGCATATATTAATTGAAATAGTCGAACAAGGGAAGACAAGACTTTGGGTCTGTGGTCATATTTTTATTCAGATTAGCAACGAAAGAAGAGAACTATAGAGCTTCAAAAAGGAAGAATATGTAGTGAAACATATAAACAACTGAATTAAGAATATCTAGAATATTAATATAAATGCACAAAATAAGAAATATTTTTACAGATCTAAACCTTTTATGAATAAGGTTTAATCGAATACGTAAAGTACGCTGTAATTTACTTAAATCAACCGAAGGCTTTAACGTTTAAACCGAGAAATTTCCATAATAGGAGAACCATTCACTCATACGTATACATATAACATATCAGATATAGATTATTTATATTATTTATGTACTGTACAGTACGTACTGTACGTACATACCTTTATGATTTACATTAGCTGTTAGCTGTTAAGTACGTACGTACTTACTTATCTGTTATATTAGGTATAGTTCATCTGTCTATCTTCAATTTCTAATACACTGGAAAATTCCTAATTACTAATATTTTACCCCGCCATAAACAACAAACAATAAAAATATTGACACTATTCTTTAAACCGATTCGTTGACATATCAACGATATTTTTCAATTGTTTCTCCAATTTTTTCCCCACTGAATGATCTTTGAAAATTGTATATCATAAAATAGTTTATTTTATTGTAATTCTTAACCTTTTTTTTTCTATATTAGCATAATATCAGCATATATAAAAGTGACATGTGACATTATTAAAAATTCACATTATATCACAAAGACTAATAGCACGTAATAAAAGGATCACATTAACGTTAAGGTTCGTACGTACTGTACGTACTCATACTCCTGTGACAGTTAATTTATTGCATACACAACTTTTAATAGAATAAGAACAAATAGATTTGATTAAAGAGATTCCCGCCAAAATATAAACAAATAAAATCGCGGACGCAGTTCGGTATAAAAAAGCTTATGGGAAAAAAATTTTAATTCAAGTAATTTGGCTTTTTTTTTTTTTTTTAATAATAATTAATCATTGGTCAGATGAAAAAAAAGTGCATTATTTTTTTACTAATTTTATAATTTTTTAGAATTGCGTTCGCGTTCAATCACAAGTTTTGATTTGAAGTCATATGTAATTTAATGTGCAAGAAAAAGATTGCCTATTTTTGTATATGTTTATTTGTGGAGTAGGATATAAAAGAATTCTTTTTTTCGTGTTTGGCGAATCTTGCAGAAGATAAGTAAAGTTATTTTGCTTTTGATGGAAATTATAATAAGGGAAAACAATCTTGATTTTAGTTTGATTGTAATTGTATATTCATAGCATTTAGTAACATTTGGTAACATTCTGTAACATTCGGTAACATTTGACACAGTAAAGTTTCAATATTCAGGTTTTCAGGTTTTGAATTGCTAACGTGCAGGCTAACCGAAAAGATAAGGTACATATTTCATCAAAGGTGTACAGACAAAGAAAAAAAAAATTTAAGACTTTATATACTGTAATTGGACTTTATTAGATTATTTATTTACAAAAACACGAATTTCATATACGTGAATTAAAACCATTTTGTGTGAATTAAAAGTTGGTCTACATATGAAAATCTTTAACTCTTCTTGCATCTCTTTCTTGCATCTGATGATTTATAATCCGCTTTTTAGAGGTTAATAATACTAGGTCATGTGAACAAAGGACATTAACAAAAACAAAAGAGCAATTTATATCCAAATTATATAGACATTACCAATATTATTGATATTATATCATTATTATCGATATTATATCAATATTATCGATATTATATCGATGTTATCGATATTATATCGGTAATATCTGTAATACAGTAATATACCATTAATAATAATAAAGATTTACAAAACTATGTCATTGCATATCAATACCTTTGTTGTATAAAGACTATTATACGTACCAACTAACAATAGATGTGCATTGTTAGGAATAAGCGATGGATTTTTGATTTTCATATGTAAGATCAGCAACTATAAATAACACAATAGCAAATTATCAACACAAAAAAATTAACGTCATTAATGACATTACATTAACAAGAATTTCTAAAATGTCACGTTTTTTCCTGTCCTATTGTTGTAGATGAAACACAAACATTTTTGTATAAATTTTTTTTCATTACAACCTGGCGTATTTCTTGCAGGATTCACATGCGGGAAAAATATATATATGAAGCCCAAAAGAGCCAAAGTTATTTTTTTTTTTAAACTTCAAGAAAATTTTAAATTTTGATTAAAGAATTTACGGGTTACGGGTCTAAAAAAACTCCCGATATATACATATATATAGAATTATTATTATTTTTTTTTTTATATATTTAATATTATCAAAAAATTTCTTATATAAGTTTTCTAAAAAATCTTTTTCATCATGTCGTATTTGACTCAACAAAAAGCTTGCAAAGAACTTTTATTCTTACATAACCTGGTTTTTTATATATCATTTTGTTGTTTCATCGTACTTTCTGTTGTATGTTTCTGTGCAACTTGTACGCAGACCACTATAATGTTCACCACCGATAGAAGTCGTGACTTTGGTAACTGGTGTGTAATGCTTGGCCGTGGCATCTTGGCCCTTATTGATATAAACTATCGTTCTTCAAAGTTATCGTAAGTATACTTGATTATTTTGATTGTTAATATTTCTTGTAATTTGTCTTAAGTTATTATATTTTATACTCAAGTTTTTTTTTTTTTGAAAATTTTTAGTGCACCAAAGAAAAGATACACTCCGAAAATGCCAAGTTTAAAAAAATCCGGCGTATCTTTACTCGATTTATCAAATCGTCTTGTCAATAAATTCTCTGGACCTCCTTCAATTTCAGAGGTTTATAAAGGTTCAAAGGACATGACTAAAGATTGTTATCGTCCACAAATTCCATCCGCACTTAATCCAAACAGACAATCTGAACGAAAAAATGTAAACAGTTTTCCAAGTAAAAGACATTATTATTCAGCTTCAACAAAACAAAAACGTAGTATGTCCGTTAAGTTGATAAATTCTACTGCCGCCAATCGCGTCATTATTAAACAAAAAACAAAGTTTCCCTCATTAACAATAAACCGAACTGAAAATCGAACCAATGAAATAATGGATTCTTCTGAATGTATTGCCATTAAAAACTTCCCTTCAATTGTTTCAATTGATGAAGTAAATGATAAAAATGTGAAACTTTATGAAGATCGACCAACAATTCATCAACCAAAACGTCGTCTTAATAACAACAAATCTCCATCTGCATCTTTACTATTGGCTAGAAGATATTTATGTAAAATGTTGAACGTTAAAAACAACAAAAATACCATATGAAATCTATTCAAAAAAAAAAAAAAACTTTTTTTTTTTTTTTATTTTATTTCGATTAATGGCTTTGAACATTCGTTTACACATTTTCGTGTATATTAATCTTTCTCCACAACACCGTTCTTTTTTTTCTTTTGCACTGTACATAATCATTGTTTCTTGAGTTTTACATTTGTTTTTTGTATGTCTTCATGATTGAGGTAATAAGTGAAATTTTTTTAAAAATTATAATAGAATAAACTAAAAGTGTTATCTTGTACAAATAAAAAAGATTATAATTATAATTAATTATAATTAATTATAATAGAATAAAGTATTAACTTTGTATATACATATCGTCAAATTGTGGGAACTTGAGAATTTGTGACTTTTAGTATCGGTCGGTTAGATACGTACGTACTTACATGCGTGCATTCCTTAAAAATTCACGCGTCATATAAAAACAAGAGATTTTTAAGTATTACGTAAAAAAGACAATGCCGTTTCTTAATAATCATTATACAGTATGTAAATTTATTCATTTCTTTTATTATTGCTAATTTATGAATTTCTAGCACTTTCGTTAACTTCATCGACCTTCATTAACGAAAAAATCATTCCCCGTGTATACAAAGAACCGATACTATAAATAGTATTCTTTACGAAGATCGAACTTTTCAAGAAGGATTCTCAAATAACCTACAGGGCTTAATGATCCACTGGTCAGATAGCGATAGTGTAGTACGCATATGCATGTAAGGACAGTTTTTGAATTTTTTTTTTTTATCGATATGTAAGTTCTTTGTAAACCTTTTCAAAAGTAGATTCCTCTTCAAAAATCGTACGTGATAATTTAACAAATGAAATTGCACAGTATAACGAATAAGTATATGCACAGCTAAATTTCAGGGTAAAATTTTGACCTTCATCTATCATTATCATTAATTATATGGAACAGTCATTATGTCTATCATTATATGGAACAGTCATTATGTCTATCATTATATGGAACAGTCATTATGTCTGTCATTATGCCTGTCATTATAGTAAGAATCAAAAATTCATGTATGTTCGATCTTTTAAAACTATTGTTTAAAAAAAAAAAAATTGGCGGAGAGAATATATGATAACTGCAATTACTGTAAGATACGTATCTCTAATTATGACTGCATGAGATAAATTTATGTTTTGTTAAATATATATCTATTATTTTCAAATTAGTGTTAAATTTAGTTTAAATTAATCTAGTTATTTAACTTATTTAACGGTTAAGAAACTCTAATTTTTGTCATTACATATCAGCTGTCATTATTTATTGCAATTTACTTGTGATTTTTAGTAATGAGTTTCATGTCATCAGTGATTATACATGTCGTGTTTACAGTTTGCTTTTACTACATGCTTGTAATCGATTAATTGCTTTAAAGAAACTGTATTAAATTATTATTCGTTGTTTTCTAAATCAGGTATCACTAGTTGTCTGTGATATTTATCCATGAATGATCCCTAAAGAGTTTTTATTTTACGGATCGAAAACACTTGATGATTCGCTTCAATTATCTCTTTGTTTATATCCATATGATCAATCAATTTTATCAAATTTTATCAAATTAGACCAATTTTTTTAACAATAAATTTAAGGATGATCATGTCCAATGGAGGTTTGATTGTTATTCTTTTTTTAAACGTTCTTTTGTGAGTAAATCTCCCTGTTTGATTCTTGCTTCAAAAATATTTACTGTTCTATTTGTCCAAAACAAGCGTAATAGAATGCGCGTTCAATTGTTACACGCATATCATTTCGCATCATGTTTAGTTTATTTGATTGGTTATAATTCAAATTCTAACTTTTTTGATCTTTATAAGAAAAAACTTCGGTAGTAACGATAATGCTGTAAATGTTAAAATTAGATAGATAACGAAATCGTTTTAGTACGTAAATGATATTTTTTCAATCCTGATCAATCATTTTCATCTTTTATATAATCGATCTTTATACAATCACTCTTTTTATCGTTATATAGTCGCTCTTTTCTATACTGTAATTGCATTTTTATTTTTATTTTCATTTTATTATTTTATTATTTTATTTATTATTTATTTACTAATTCAACTTTATTCAACTTTGTTTAATATTAATAATATTAATTAATATTAATTATATATTTAAGAATGTTAGGAACGTGAAAGTTTTATCAAAAATGCAAGTTGTTGTAAACATCAACTGTGTAATGATTCCATTAATATGATCAGTTTACGAGTTTTTTTTAGATAGAGGTTAATGTGGTCAGTTTATGATTTTTTTTTTAGATTGATCAGTTCATGATTTTTTTTTAGATGGGGAGTTTTTTTAGATGGGGATGAGATTTTTTTTTTAATTCTTTTGGAAGAACGTCACGCTCTGTTTTAAATAATTTATCGTGTTTAAATTCTTCAATTAAATCGTGAATTCGTGATAATCTATTAAATCGTGAGTTCATGATAAAATCTCTATTTAAATCGTGAGTTCGTGATAAAATCTCTATTTAAATCGTGAGTTCGTGATAAAATCTCTATTTAAATCGTGAGTTCGTGATAAAATCTCTATTTAAATCGTAAGTTCGTGATAAAATCTCTATTAATCTTGAGTTCGTGATAAAATCACTGTTTAATCTTAAGTTCGTGATAAAATCACCATTTAGTCATGAAGAACACTGACATTTTTTTTAGTCTAGACACTTATTTTTGTATTTATTTGAAATAATTTATTTTATTTTTTTTTTTTTGGTATTAAGGATTTGAAATAATTTATATTGTTATCCTTCTAACCATACTTTATATAAGAAAATAAATTTATTTCATGCTATTTGTAGTTGTCACCTTTAGGTGCGTACTAGAAATCACCTGATATATATTATTTTCATCATTATAATAGCCATACAAATAACTGTATCAACAAAGTTTTTTAAATAATATATATCAATGATAATTAGCCAATAAAATCGATAAATAGCATTTTTGCCAATTAATAACATCAAATAATAATCAATAAATATATAACAAATAAATTTGTATTTTTTTTATAAAACTTTAACAATTAGTAACTTAAATTTTGGATTTAACTAAATTCAAATACAGTCAAATTTAGGAAAAACAATAACAGGCGTATTAAAAATGGAAGATTATAAGGATCAGACATACCCAAATAGAACCAATTTGAAAGTGATATATATAGTAACAAAAAGATGATAAATGTAAAAAATAAGGTATTATTAAATATAGTTAGATTAGAAGGCATAAGAAACAAGACTAGGTAAACTATATAAATATGTGAGTGAAATATATAAATACAATTATAAAAAACAATATTCATAACATTAAGATATTATATTAAGTTTGAAGATATCTTTGTTTGTGTAGTAGTTTAATAGTACATTTTAACTACAAATAATTATTATAATAACTGCATTGAGGCATGGAACAGGTTTGTATTTTTAATAATATTAAAAAAAAAAAGTTAAAATTTATATAAATAATATAGTAATAGTATTAGATCTTAACAAAGAAAAAAAACTAAAAATAAATAGACAATAAATTAAAAGAAAAAATTATAGTTTTAAAAAAAAATACAATAAAGTTATTTAAGTTAAAGAGTTAGAATTAAACTTAGTTAAAATAAAAAATATGAAGTAACATTAATAGAAATAGAACAAATCTATCTAATAAATTTGTTCTATTTTTATTAATATTACTCTATATAATATTAATAAATGAAATAATATAGTAAATAAATTAAATATGTTATCATCAAGTTTAAACATATTATTTTATTAAGAAAAAATATTTATCAAAGACTAATAAAACAATTTATCAAAGATGCTTTAGATTTCAAAGTTAGTGTAAAATAGAAATTTATATTATTAGTTTAAAAGTTAAAACTAATGAAGAAAAAAATATAATTATTTAATATTATAAAGAAAAATTAAAAACAAAATAAAATTAGATATATATGTATAAAAAAAATAAAAAAATTATAACACTAATTAATTATATTAATAAAAAACTATAGTTGAATTTAGAAAACTGTAACTTAGTTATTTTACAATTTTAAATTTCATATAATATATAATAGATAACTTTTATAAAAGAGTGTATTAAATTTGGCTAGTAAATAATTAAGACTTTTGGTTATTTTTAGTTAATAAAGACAATCAGGATAAGTTATATAATAAAGAACTTTGAATTAACAACAATAATTATAAAGATTTACAAAATTTGTAATAATAATAGTATTAGTATTTATTATATACAATGTAATATATTAAGATTTGTTATTTAATAAAGCAAATAAAGCAAGTTATTTTTAAGAACTATTTTGGTCTTTATTTATAATACTAAATTTATTACTTACAAATATAACTTTACAATTATTATCTATTAAAACTAATTAAGTTTATTTATATATATTTATTTAATATTCTTTTATTTCTTTCTCTTATTTTCTATTTATCAATTTGGATCTGAAATATTGTTTCTAATTATAAATATAACTTATTGCACTTATTACACTTATTGCATTTATTATATTTTATATATTTTTTATATTATCAGTTATAATATTCTGGTTTTATACTACTAATACTAAAGACTTTATTAAAAAAATACTCTAATATATACAAAAGTTTATATTGCATTCTATGTAATAAAGACAAAAAAAAATCAAGAACATTTAATAATATATAAAATTTATATAAAAAAATAGGCTACTACAGAAATTTGATTATCAATTTGGCTTAAACAATAGTTTTAAAAAAAAATTATAAAAAAACAAGTAAATTAGAACTAACAAAAAAAATCTTATTAAAAGTTTTAATAAAAGAAAAACTAAATGTAAATTCAAAAGCATTAAAAAACTATTATAAGAAAAGATTAAAGCAATATTATATAATCTTATTTAAATTTTTAAAAAAGCCAAAAAGTTTATAACTATTTAGATGAATATAGCATAAAATAGTTTTTTTTTGAAAACATATAAAAAAACTATATAAAATAATAATTAACTAAAAAAAGACAAATAAAATTAACTCTTTAGATAAAAAATAAAGTAGAAATATATTAAATAATAGAATAACTTGCAGACTAGAATATAAAAAGAAAAAAGATAGTATAACAAATAGGATTTATTAAATTTAAATTAAATCAAAGATTAGATTAATTTAAATTTAGTTAAATTAAATATATCTTTAATTTAATTCAATCAAATATTTGATTTAAATATTTAAATTTGATTTAATTTTAAAAAAATTTAAAATTTTAATTGGTAAAAAAAAACTTAATTTACAAAAATTTTTATTATATTAATTGATTTTAAGCTCTTAAGTAAAATATTTTTCTAAACAATATATTCTTATTAGAAATCTGCAACTTAGGCTCGTGCCTATGCCCAACAAAAATTTAAGCATGGGCATGAATGCTAATATAAAAATATGGTATAGGCATGGGCATAGGCACAAAAATTTGGCATAGGCATGAGCACAAGCACAAAAACTTGGCATGGGCATGAGCATAAGCACAAAAATTTTTTATTTATTAATTAATTATATGTTTAGTACTATTTAGCACTTGTGCCTAGCACTTTTTGGCATCTTTTTGCCTAGCATATTGTGCCTATGCCTATAAAGTACCTGGCATTTGTACTCATAATTATAAAAATGCCTGGCATTTGTGCTCATGCCTATAATAATTCCTGGCACTTTTGAGCCTATAGATATGGGCATGACATGAGGTACTAGTGCCTGGCATAGTGCCAATTTGCTCGGCATGGGCATTTGCAAAGCCCTAATTCTTAGTTTTATAACTAAAAAAATTTTATTGTCTTAATAAATTTTTGAGTAAATAGTTTATAATTTTGAATATTCAATTATAAATTTTTAAATCAAATCAAACATTATTAAATTAAATCAAATTTGATTATATTTGAATTTGATTTGATTCAAAAATTTCAAATTTAAATTTAGTTTAAACTTAAATATTTGATCAAATTAAATTAAATTATAAAACTAAATAGCAGATAATTAAAAGTATTTATAAAAAAAAATAAAAAGTATAAAAAGAAATTAAAAAAAATTATAGTTAAATTTGGTTGTTAGTTTATAAAAAAAAAATAAACAAGTTTGCACAACTGACAACAGTACCTTATTAGATTAGAAACATCTTTCACCTAGACTTTTATTCTTACCTAAGGGAAGAAAACTTCTTTGGTTTTTCTATCTAGAAGACACAATTCTAGCACACTCTTACTATCGAAATATATTACCACACTACCAATCACCTGGTCATAACTCTTATACTTATTATATTATTAATACATCTAAAAAACTTATAAAATTTAAACTCTGGTTACTTTTATATCACAATAAAGAAATTATTATTGGAAAAATATGAAAATATTTTCTCTCATCTAACCATTACTCCATCATTCACTGGACTTCTAATATAAATTTAAACTACTCAAAATTCTATTCTTTATTACCTGCTAAATACAAATGATGTACAGGATGCCATCTCAATTTTCACAAAATTAACCAAACTTGTACTGTCAAAGTTTTAGCAGTTATTTCAATACAATTTCTTGGCAAAACTAATTCCAATCACTAACTCAATCTCAATGCAAATTACTTGGACCTTATTTGCTTTACAGCTGTTAAGCACCCAATCCATATTCCTTCTTTATCTATAATTCCTATTTCTAATTCAATTATTTCAGAAATTTTTATTCTAAGTGAAACTACCAACAAACTTATATCTATCTCTCAACTTAATTATTCTTATCAACAATTATTCTTTTATACTGATGGCTTAGTAATCAATATTAGTACTGATCAATGCACAATAGGTATTGGTTGGATCCAAGTTAATAATAATAATCAAACTATTAACTCCTTTTTTGTTAAAATACAATTCTGGCTCTTATCATATAAAGCTAAGCTTTTTTTAATTATTACTGCAATTTCAATAGCTTTATGCAATTCAGTAGTCAATATCTTTACTGACTCTCAATTAGTAATTTCTAAATTTAACAATCTTCAACTTTATTCAAATCATCCTAATAAGCTATTTAAATTCAATTCATAGCCTATTTGGCATATTCTTTCCAATATTATCAAATCATACAAATTACAAATTATCTTTTACAAAATACAAGCTCATTCAGATAATAATCTTAATGAGCAAGCAGACTCTCTTGCCAAACAACATC
>CAJVQA010002290.1:0-22434 GCA_910591915.1 Cetraspora pellucida
GAAAAACAACTTAGCCTGCCTAACAATAATAAAAGCAAGAGAGCTAGGAATGAATATAAGAGCTGAAAATAGCTTATGGAGAATATTTGGATATAGTACCAAGTTACAAGAGCTGCTAAAAACACAGTTGTGAAAAAAAAGTGAAATAGAAATAAGTGAAACAGACCTAATTTATATAAATCAGCTACTTGACACAAAAAGTGAAAAGCTAATTACATGGCAACAGTTCAAAAACTATTATGAACAGTTAAGCAAAGGAAAAAAGGCAGAATGGTTCAAGAAAATAAAGTTCAAAGTGCTTAAAGAGCCAACAAGTAGAGAAGTTAAAGAACATTTCAAGACAAACAAACATAATACCCAGGCAATGAAAATTGAATAAAAGACTATGTCAAAAGATAAAAGAAAGAAAGAATAGATAATATGTAGTGCACAAGGCAGCAGACAATTAGGAAAGATAGTAAAGAAGAAAAAGAAAAAGGTTTTATTAGAACATTGGCAAATGCAAAGCAAGAAGAGTGAAGTGGCAACAGAAATAAGCCAATGCGATAGTTGCATGGAAAAAGAAGAACAGAAAGAAGGAAGCTGCCAGCAATAGATAAGAATAAACAACAAAATGAGAGTAATCCCTGATGTATTGATAGAAAAGAATAATAACAAGATTAAAATAGATATAAACCAATTGATAGGAAAAGTAAAAACAGAAAAGCTAAAAGATAGTGAACAAAAACTCGAAGGTTTAAAGATGATAGAAGAGTTAAAAGTGAAGATAATTAAGTAATAGAAATTAAAGGAGAATGTTAACCAAGAAATCCTAAAGATATTAAAGAGAAACTTTCTAAAAAACAAAAACAGATATACTATATATACTGATGGTGCTGCAAACCTAAAATCCAGAGAAGAAACACAAGACAAAAACATAAGTATAGGGTGGATCCAAACAAATAAAATGCAAGAATGACCAGAGAAAGAAGCATCATTAGGACTAGAAGAGTGGATGACATCAACAATAGCTGAACTAGTAGCAATTTGGGCAGCAATCTTAACAATACCGAAAAAAAACCAATTAGAAATATATACAGACAGTAATGCTACAATAAATATTAGTAGAAGCTTAGAGCAAGTAGATAGAATGAAAATTCTTAAAAAAAAGAATGCGATATGGATAATGAAGATTATAGATCTGATTAGAACAAAGAGAATACAGATAGAGTTAGTAAAAGTTAAAAGTCATAGCAGAAACAAGTGGAATGACAAAGCTGATAGCCTTGCAAAGAAAGGAACAATAAGTAAAAAAGTAGTACAAATAGAAAAAGTCAGTTGTAAAGAAATAGAATACTGCCTAGAGTGGGAAAACAGACGAACTGACATACCAACAAGATTGTTATACAAGTTGGTAACAAATGCAAGATTAGAAGTAGAATGAAGAGAAACTAATGCAATTAGGAAGTTAGAACCAAAAGCTAATATTACAATTTATGACTAAACACAAATATGAAAAAGGCTAAAAGGAACTAAAAGAGTGCATTGCATAACAAGAAGATGTAGTACAAGAAGATATATATTTATAAAGTGCATAATAGATAAACTCTTGACCTTAAAGGAACTTAATAAAAGAAGGCCAGATATATATACAACAACAGAGTGCCAAGTATGCCAGGACAAAGTCAAAGAAACACAATCATATTTAGCATCATGCAAAGAACAACGAAGTCTCTGAAAACGAATTCAAAAGGTGACAATTGCAACAGTCTAGAAAGGGTTGAAAGAAGAAGAAAAAACACGCATTTCTTCATATATACTATATATAGCACTTTTCGGAAAGGTTGAAGCAAAAGAAATAGAAATGAGAGAAACACTAATCAAAGGCCTAATTCCAAAAAAGACACAAGACAGTCTAACACAGCTTCTAAGTACAAAGGCAAGACAGCACTTTATAGAGACAGTAGCAAAAACAGCATGGGACACATTTTATAAACAAGTCTAAAGGATACAATGTGAAAAGATTAATGAATGAGAGAAAAAAGAAAGCATAACAACTAAAATGAAAAAGAAAAAAGTAAAAAGGAAGAATTTAGAAAAGAAAGGAAAGGCAAATCAGCAAAAGATTGAAGAAGAAAGAAACTGAGCAAAAGAGAAAAAGAATAGAATTAATAAAGAAACTAGAAAAACAATGTTGAGGCTTGTTGTGGAAGGGAGAAGATCCTTTCATTATGGACTTTAAGTAGTTAGACAAATAGTCTACTTCTGTTTGAAGTAGTGTGGCAGGTTGCACTTAGGTACCTGTTAGGTGGCTGGGTGATGCTAGACTTAGTTATTAGATAAATCTATGTAATTGCAAATGTAATTTCAAGAGTCTTAATAAAGTACTAACATGACTGCTTAAGGTTAAAAAAAAAAATTCAATAAATTTTATATATTCTTCATAGATATTAGTATATGTTGTATCTATAGGAAGTGAAATAATTGGTATAGCATTTTGTCATATATGTTGGCCTAGTGAAGAAAATCCATGAATATTAGCATAATTATGAATAAAATTATTAATTTCTTGTTTAATTTCTTTATCTACAATTGCATGATCAAATCGAATAAAGGTACATCCTATATTTCTATAAATATTTTCAACAATTCCTTCATTTTTAATAGATGATTTAATTCAATGAAGTCAAGTCAAAGAAATTCTTGTTAAAGTTGCATATGTAGACATACACACAGTATGTTGAGCATCATAATAATACTGATATGTAATATGACTACGTGATTCTTGACTAGTTTTTTTATTTTTAGAGATTCACTAAATGCAAATGCCACAAGTTGCCCTTTGATCCGGCTATCTAAGCTGTTATATGACATTTTATGACATTCTTCTTGTCTTCTAAAAAATCGATGAAATCCTATTTTTTCAAAGCAAATTTCATTTTTTTTTTTTTGTTTTTCTACAGGTACATTCTTTTTTTCGCCAAAATTCCCACAATTCTTGAACATGCTGATGGATTATGTCATCTGCTTCATCATATTCTTCCATCCCTAATTCAGTGAATGATGGCATAATGTCGTATAAATCATTTTGTTCTATATCAAAAATATCAGTAGTTTCTATTGTAAACACTTAAAATTACAAGAAAAAAAAAAGAACGAATTTAAATATACATAATTTTATTAGTATTGATGAACGTACAAATAATTACATATTCATTTACATTTAATGCTAATAATATAATCTATGTTCTAATTTAATAATAATTCTAAACAGACTTGCTTTAATGAGATTCTAATGTAACTTTGAATAAGTTTTTTTTTCGACTCGAATGCACTTCTAAATAAATTGGCTGGAAGTATAACAAGTTCTGGTTGGTTGATCGAATAGCAAATTGTAAACTCTACCCCTGGATATGCACAATTCTATTTTTATTTTAGAGAGTAAAATTGATTGGACATCGATATTCGAATTTAAGAAATTTTCTCCGAATACTCATAATGGTAGAAATTGACCCATATAATTTATTACGTGATAAGTAACGGAAATTTTCCGAATTTGTCAGTCATAACCGGAATTTCCGGCATTTTACAATACAATTTTGTGCTCTGATACGGACCAACTCATGATGCAAATGATCAAAACTGAAAATCTAGACTTAGATGTGTTTTACGTATTTAGCATTTAGGCCTAAGTTAATTACAAACCGATTTCTAGTCTACAATATGACACATAAATTAAAGAATGACGCGTAACAAGTACACGTTTACAACAAAGAAAAAACCTGGCCTATCAGTGATTACTTTTTCTATGACTCAATGAGTTGTTCGATTGCATGTGTTAATATTAACTTATATAAAACTATGCTATTTAAAATTAGCGCATTCTATTTATTATAATTATTATATATATTAAACTTAAGGACTAATGCTCACATAAAGCATAAAACGTCGCCGCTTTATTATTAATATTAATTATATGAACTGGTACGTCTTTAATAAAGGTAGTAGTATAGCCATTTAAAGTTTATATTTTCTTATGATTTAATATAGGTTTTATAATATAAAATTTTAGTTTTTTCTCAAAACTTATTTTTTGTCAATTTAGTTTTTTTTTTCAACACCTAGTTCATATATAACTCCAATCGTCAATTAATCAAATAATTATTACATGTTTATTAGAAGCCTTATCAGCATCTTCTTTTCCTTTAGTAACATTCAAAGACAAAAGAATAGGTATAGGAAATAAAACAAGGAAAAATAATAATACAAATCCAAATCGAATTTCTCGCGTAATATCTATAGAAAAAAAAAAATTAAAGTTTAGATATGATATGTAAAAATCATAAAAATCAAATAAATTCGACATACCAGTAATGATGGCAACCAAAGTTGGACCCAACCAACTTGAACCTTTATCAGTAACTGCATACAAAGCAAAAAATTCAGTTTCTCTACCCTGAGGAACCAATTCACTAAATAAAGTTCTACAATAACTTTGAATAGAACCAATAACTATTCCAAACCAAATAGCTAAATAATATAGTTCTGTACCAGATTTCAAACCACCAAATGGTAAAACAAAACCCAAACAACCATAAATAGGAATACATAATAATAAAACATTTAATAATATAACAGTTTGTTTTGTTGTTAGTCTGAAACATGACTGAAATTTTGGTACCATTATAGTTCCAAATAAAGCAGCTAGTGGAACTATTAAAGAAATAGCAATTAGACCCACGGCTGGAACTTGTAAAGTTGTTTTAGCAAATAACAACGCCACCGAAGATATTGTGGTATATCCTACATATTAATCAAATTGGTAAATAATCATGATGATCTAATATGTTAACAGATTTTAGTTTATAATCAAAGTTTACCATCAGAAATAAAAAACCAAGCGATCAAGAATTTAAAAGTCATTTTCAACTTTCTTGCTTGCAAGATGGTCTTCCATAATTGTTTCCAAGAGTATATAACATAATCGTACCATCTTATTTTTATTCCCTCAACCAAAAATAAAGGAGGACCAGGTCTTGGTCGTAACCATTTAGCAACAAGTAAAGAAAATAAAAACCACCATGTTCCAGATAAAAATACACCAATTTGAAGGCTAAAAGCAGAGGAATGTAAACTAAAAGCAATAATAAAACAAATGCATAAAAGAATTATTCCACCAAAATAACCAGATGCAAAACCACGAGCAGATATATGAGTTGAAATTTTTTCTTTAGTTTTTGCTAGTTCATTCAAAAGATTATATAATACAATATCGGAATTATCATCAATATGTAAAAGTCTGGTGGTTGATTGATCACTGATATTGTCATCATCCAAATAAGAAAGTTGTTGATCATTTGATAACTTTGATTTTTTAGTTATATGTAATTTTACTTTGTCAGAAATTATTCTTACATCTTGATGATTTCTTGCCAAAACTGGTAAAAACCCATTAAAACAAACAAATGAGGCACCAAAACAGACATTCCCTATAATAGCAATTATCGCGACAAGTAAGAACATAGAAGAAGTGACAAATAAAAATAACATGGCAGATACACTTCCAACCAAAGCAAAACTTATTAATAAAGTTTTACGCATTGAACCGTGATCAGCTGTTGCACCGATAGATATTGCGGTAATAGCTTGTAGAATTACACTAAATGAAAATGTGTATAAGCTAAACGAGGCTGTATCAACCCATAACCCAAAAATGTTGACTACACAGCGTACTTCTTCAAAAGTTCTAAGTTCAGTGGAGTTTTTGCAAGCGATTTCATGATTAATGTTGAGAACACCTTGTTCAGAAGCAAATTGTTCCAAGATCAATGGTATGAAGCTTGATAATGATACAACTGAATACACTTCGCAGGCAAATGCATAAAGGTACCTAAATAAATATATTATAGTTAAAAAAAAAAAAATTTTATATAAGGTGGTCGTAACAGACAGAAAAAGGCTGGTATTCTAACTAATGGTTTTTTTTTTTTTTGGAGAATCTCTAAGGAATTCTAGTCGTTTCTTAATAGCTTTTTGTAACACTTCAATTTGGACGGAACAACCTGTGAACCTTAATAAAATATTATGAACTCTATAAAGTACCTGCCTTTAGGGTTGTTAATGGAGTACCTTGCTCCGGAGCACTCCGGAGTAGAACCCAACCCAAGTTAGAGTTTAAGCTTTTATCTTTAAATTTGGAACAACCTGGAGCAACCCGGAGTGAAATACTGGGGTAAGTCTAATTTACTGGAGTGGGTTAAGAATTGTACCAACCCATTAACAACCCTACCTGCCTTTCTCTATCTACATAATAATTTGTTTTTTTACCATGCGTATAGTTCTTTTTTGGTCAAAATAGGTTCATTATCTTGCCCTATCGTAATGTTATTTGCAAAGATTGTTTCCTGTGCATTGGCTGTTTCTGGTACATTAGGCGACTCAGTTTCATCCTCTATTTCAAATTCTATATCTGCCATTTCCGTGATAAAGAGGAAGATGCGTGTGATCAGCGTATTTACTTAATTTCCAAGTTTTGATTGGACAAAGTAAACTAGTTGCTGATTGGACAAATTGTCACATGATTGATTATTCATTACATGTAACTATAATTTGTTTAAACGGGAGTCAGAATTTAATGAATCATATGAGTGCCGGCAAGTGAAAGCTTTGAACCGGCAATTATAGTTTATTATTTCTGAATAATAAACTATAATTGCCGGTTCGAGGTTTTCTCTTGTCGACACTCATATACGTAGTAAAATCACAAAGAAAACTTTTTGATGTCTTTACAGAGGGCGTTTGTGTTACTGACTCCGACCTGTTCTTATAATTAAAAACCAATATAAAATTTATTATCCAGCGTAAAAAACGCGTTTTTTTTTCATTCTAAAGCTATTATCCTGGTTGTGATTTTTGACCCGAAACATTGATAAAAATTAGCCGAATGATTTTTCGATTATTAAAATTGTTGATTGAATGCTTGACCAACATGTTTGATGTATTTAGTTTGCAAGAAAATTTATGGTGCTCTTATCAATCAATAAATCTTGGCAATAGATTGACATTTTAAAAAAAAATCTTACCTTTTATAGCTCATATCTAGATGAATTTTGTAGTTTAATTATTTAATGTTATGGTTGAAGCTTGAAATTTTAATTATTTTAATGACATTCGTAGAAATTTTTGGTGTGCATTTTTTTTAATAATTAAATTAGGGTTTGATTTAGTTTTGATAATAAAAGAGCATAAGAGGAGTTGATATTTTAAATCGAGATTCCTGATTTCAAACTTCAGTCGTTTCAAGCTTCAGCCACGACATTTAATAAGCTTGAGATCTAGACTATTTAATCATTGAGATATGAGGTATAAAAGAAGATATCGATTTTTTCTAACACGTTAATCTGCCTTATTTCTATTGATGACAGCCCATATCATTATTGTGTTAAAGTTTCTCAATATTTCCGTGATCTGAATTAGTTCATTTTCTACATAGGAAAATACGGGTCACCAGAATTTATCTATGACCCGTTCGGATGAACCTAGCATATAATTTAAGATTAAAAATTTTCATAATGAAATCACTTGAAAATACATTTTAAAGCACCGATCACGTAAATAGTTTGGGTGGTTCATTGAAATGAGGATAAGTAAAATCTTTTAATTAAATATCACAGTTTATACTGAAATCAGTTGAAGCCGAAACTAATGAATCGATCAATTAGTTTTAGCATCAAGTTTGCTATTTTTGATGTGTGTTATTATTAACCAATCAAGCTACACAATTTTCACGCGTCATTTCACAATATTACAAGTACTAGGAAACGAAAAAAATTTTATATGAATCGGTAAAAAATAAATACAAATATATAAAGCAGAGTAAAAGTAGCATTCACTACTAAAACATCCAGACACCGCTAACAAGCTTGTCTTACCTCAAAAGTTATCTCAGCCATCTGATGAGTTAAAAATTCAGACGAAACTTTTTATTTCAGAAAATCGCAAAAATACTATTCCTATGAGGAACGGTATTTTTGCCATAAAATAGTTTCTAAACTAACTTCATTGAATATGAGAAATATGAGAATATAGAAGATTAATTTTAAGTTACTCCTTTGGAGCTATAAATAACGTTTGTGATGACGTTCTTAAAAATACTTTAAAGTGTAAATAAACATTCTTAGACCGCTTATTATATTTTTTGGTTCCATTATCCACTTGTGATCATACGAATGATATGATATAATTATTGAGCCTTTTAATAAGTTGGTAAATTCACGCTTTTTTGAGAAGATTTTGGTTTAATGAGATTGGGTGATTGGGATCAAAACAATGATCAAAGTCAGTGTAAACCGTGGAAGGTTGATACAAATCTTTAATAAATAGCCAAAATTATTTTTAAATTCTAATCCAATTGTGTTATGTCTAAATAGTGTTTTATTTAAAGTAATCCTTTGAACTCTGTTTTTTTTTGATTGATAAATATCTACCGCTGCATTAAGATAAAAAAAAATGAAAATCTAATATACAATCTGATATAACAAAACGAAATGTGTAAATTTAATCAAACTTGCAAAAAAAAGTACCTTAACGAGATAAAATGGTAAGACTTTTTGTAAATTATATATTTTTTTCTTTTTTTGATTTGCTTTTTTTTCTTTCTTTTTCTTTTTTCTTTTCTTTCTTTTTTTCTTTTCCGTTTTTTTTTTTTTTTTTTAATGCTAAATGCATATAATCTTTCAACAAGTTTAATATTATAATAAGCTTATTTTTGTTTTAATAGTACAAACATTGAATATGCCAAGTGACAAATATCTAAATTAATGAATTTTTGTTATTTTTGTAACTTAGAAAAGTCAAAGATTCGACTAATATATATTGCATCTTCATGAATTAAATCTTTGGACAACTTTTTGTTTTCGATTTCCCTTTTAATTTTTTTCCATCTTTTCTCTTCAGCTATGCCAAAATTATTTGAAATTTCTGAAGGGTTAGGATCATCACAAATTGCATGAATCCAATTTCCCAATTCTTCGAATAATTGATATGCTGTTGGTCTATTTTCTGGTAATTGGTCCCAACATTTATTCATTAAATTAAAGTATTCTTCAGGCATTTCAGAACCAAGTTCCTCATTTATTTCGGGCCGCAAATTCTCATAACAAATTTCATATGACAATTGTAAATCATGTGCTCTATTAAAATGTGGTCTAAGTCCAGTTGCCAAAATCCACATAATTATTCCAAAGCTATAGATATCTGATGCTTGATTTGGTTGTTGATTTCCTAGTATTACTTGAGGATCGATAAATGGCAATACACCAATTATTTTATCTGAAGAGATGGATCGATGCGCTGGTCCATTAAGTCCAACATCTGCAATTTTTGCATCGATAGATATTGTATCATCTTCAATAAGAAGATTTCCTCCATGTAAATTTGAATGAAAAAAACCTTCTGAATGAATTCTTTCGAGACCGCCAGCAATTCCCCAAAGCATATCAACCATATCTCTCCAACTAATTATTCCTTTGTTACTATCGAGGTAATCATAAAGATTACCGTTTTCATAATATCGCATAACGAACATGAAGCATCCAGTTTTATCCTTTGTTATTCCAAAACAGTCTGCCATCGAACCACTTTGTAGACAACGATGATATGTTTCAAGCTACGAATTGAAAATGAATTAAAAATAAATTAAAACAGAATTAATGATGATGAATGTATAAATGGGTGATTATAATAATGCAAGACATTCAAAAAAAATATATATATATATATATATATATATACCTGTTTAAAAAAGTTCATGGAAGGTTCTTGCGAATCATCAAGTTTTTTAAGAGCAACCCTAGTCGGACCGTTGCGACACCACGCTGCGCTAACTTCGTCCCATATCCACCTGGGACCCTCCATCCAGTATCCTTCATATACACTACCAAATCCACCTTTAGCGACATATTCGAATCCTTCGATATTGCTAAATTCTATGAATTCCAAATAATCGCAAGTACGTGTTGCATTTTTTTGTGTTTGCAACATTAATAAGTCGATATATTTATTTCCACTTCTTGAGAATGTTGAGTACATCCACCGGAATTCGCAAGGATTACACCAGCCGGAGGGTCTTATGCGACCACATTCAGGACAATTTATATCGTTTTCTACGTCATCACTTTGACTCATTGAAAATTATTCTTCTGATTCTAACTTTAATTGATAATGAGATTTTGAAATTAATGAGAAAGACATAAAGGGCTGATTTTATATTTATTTTTATCGCATTTTTTTCATCAACGTTTTTGTCACATCAAAATAGTAGATCATTTATAATTACAAATTCGTACCGATATGTTAATTCCTAATTTTTATTGTGATTTCCTTTTTATGTAAAGTGCATTTATTTGTAATATTTATCGGATTGAATAAAATTTAATTTGGTTTTAACAAGCAACATCTAGAGCAAGGGTCGAATTCACCGTAAAATCATTAAAAAAAAAAGACTAACTATCAAATTGAATTTTTTTTTAAAAAAAAAACCCATATTGGAAAAGGTAGATGTAAGTGACACGTAATACAGAAGAGTTAATTTAAATTTCCATAACCATTAAAAAGAAAATAAACAAAAGTTTAGAGATTAAATGCATTAACGCGTAATAAAACCCGTAATAAATATGCATTAGCTCATATGATCGCAACCGTTTTGGCGTATCACACGATAACGCTTACCAATTGTTTATATAATTTTGATCTTTGATTCTTCATACGTACTAAACAAGCAATTAATTATCATTCATGAATAATTAAACGCTATTTGTTTTTTAAAAAAAAACTCTGCATATGTATGTCATCTCACACATTTTTATTATCATACTCGATCCATTTACGTACGTACGTACGTACTTTTTGTAAACACTCGATATTTCTAATAATTTAACTGATTATTCAGGGATAACCCATGTAATTAAAACTTAAGATTGTTTTCGTTACAAAATAAGTCGCGTGACTGATAATCATTCTCCGCCCTCCGATTGTGGTACTAAATAGGGTATCTCCGAAAATTAAAGTTTCAAATATATATTTTGAATGTAAATGTACCTCATTGGCTTTTCTATTACAGGAAATTATTTTGTTGAATGAAATTTGCGTATTTAATAAACAAGAAATGCAAACACAACATTTAATAACAAGTTTCGGAGCGAATGAGCCAAATATTGACATTTATTCCGCTATGAATATTGTAAATTCAATCTGCCCTTTTCCCTATCAAAGAAAAAAAAAAAGGCTCAAAGTAAAATTGTAAAACACACCTTTTATAGTTTTTTATCCGTAGTTATCTACATATTTTTACTTTTATGTATAAAGCTTCATTAGATCTTCAAAGTTTGGCTGACATGGTCTGGGACCTTCCAATTTCTGTAACACTACACAAACGTTAAAAATTTCCGGTTATGAATCACAAATATTTTTTTTTTTAATGTATAGTATAGTATATCCGAAAATTTTTACTTCTTTATACCTTTAATTAGGATCATTATTCAAAAAAGTATTGTTTCTTGAATTTTGCAATTCTATCCTCGTTGGCAGAAAAACTTGGAATTATCCAGCAACTTACTATCGCTATGATAATACTTGACAAATTATTCGGCGGTGATTACGTTAGCTGCCAAATAACTTCGTCTATTTGGCAATCACTACCAAAAAACTCGAATCATTTAACAAGCACAATTGTCATAAACCATCGGATAATACCTTTATTGTATGCGACACAGCCAATAACTTGTTAGCTGGCTGCGAATTTAATAGTTCCGAAGGGCCCAGAATCTGATATATTGAATTTCATAGCCAAGATAATAAATTATCATTATTTTCATTATTTTACAAATAATTCTTGATGGCTGCTCGATAATCCATTAACAAAATATTATTTTAGCAACTTTTTTTGTACATCAATTTCGTGTATGACATTGCATACTTCATATTTAAATAAAAATTGCTTTAACGAATAGTTACTTCGTATAAATATGTTGCCAAGGAAAATTTGTACGTACGTATTAATTTAAATTTTCATCATACCAACATTTTGAAAAAACTGTTATATTACATAATTTATTTATTATTCATACCCGGTACTGTTAACTCCACGATAGTCATTTCTCCGAAAGTTTCATTTAGCCGACATTACATAGAGTTAAAGTTAAAATTTGATTAGTTACAATCAGGCGTACCGAAAATTTAATTGTTGAGGCAATTGATTGCAATTATTTGATCTCAATCAATTAATTGCAATTTTTGCCTGAGTTCGCAAAATGTATACAAAATGTGTAATAAACCATATATTTATTGATTTTGACGTCAAAAATTTGTAGTTAAAAAAAAAAAAATAACATACATAATTGAATAAAAAATCAAAGCTATCGATCTCTCTTTTTAATAACCAGCATAATTTACATTTCTTTTCGAAGACACATATATCGAAATAGTACTCTAAATCTTTATTATTAAATTGTTTCAATGAGTGCAAAAGTTTCAAACAAGTGTTACATAAAGGCCTTTTTTAAACTTGCAGACGATGACAAGTACCATTATAATTTGTGCTCTCTTGGGTCACAGCTGATAACCCCCAAAAAAGGATTAGATTATATGAATTTAATGAACCATTTAGTAGCAAAACATGAACAATTTAATTTGTTTTACCAACAGTGAATTGAAAATAATACCTCTACAGCAAACTCTATTACATTTATCTACAGCACAAGTGTACTCAATATTTTTAATTGGGTTAATCTTATCATAAAATGTCAATAACTTCTTAATACATGAGAATCCCAACTTCATTGTACATACTAGTCTCTTGAAATTGAACATTTTGATAGTTGACAAGTATATTAATGGTTTGGCAAATGTTATACAAGAAAGGATAAAAAACATTTTACTAGAAAAAATTGAAATCATGTTTGATAAATAGATGAGTAATAGCATTCATTTTGTTGAGTTATTTGAAATATATCAAACTGTTTACAAATCTAGAAATTTAGTCTTGTTGACATTTTTATCATTTAAGAATCATATTACTCAAAATACAGATGCATGCATTAAGTTTTTTGAGGATGTTCTAGAAGTATATAATAAAAATGTTAAGAATATTCTTTTTCTTTCAGAAGATAATTGTAGTACCAATCAAAAAATAGCTAGTAATTTAAATCTTTCACTAGTTAAATATACATTATATCATCTTAATTTAGCTGTTAATAATCTTATTGATTCTTTATCCACTCTTATGAACTAGATTCATAAAATTGTATATATAATGTACACTTATAAAAATTGTAAAAAACTTGCAAAAATAATATCTTTAACACTTATTTTAAACAATGCAACTTATTGGATAAGTGTTATGAAAATGGTTAAACAATTTAAAGAACTTGTCTTCTATATTGCTTAAGCTAATAGATTTTTAGATTGTTTTTTTTTCTTTTATTTAAAGAAATACCAATTGACATATTTTATTTATATTATACTATTATATATAGGTCATGATATTTTATTAATAGAATAATTGAATTTCAATGAAGTTAATTATTTTATTAAATATCTTAAATATTTTTTCAAAACAACCAATAATTTATAAACTGAATCTATAAACTTAAATAATATTTGTATTTATTTTAATTTGCCAATAGAGAAATATCTAACTTTAAAAAACTGATTAGTAAAAGATGCACAGATTATTCATAATTCTGTTTTTAAAGAAGCTATAATTAAAGTTTTACATAAGCATGAATCTGTATTAATATTCAATAAAAAACAAAGACTTCAGAAATTTATTATAAAGCAACCATTAGTAGACAATAGTCTAATGACTATAAAAAAACATGTAGAAAAAAAATACAAATTAGAAAAATCAAAATACATAGATATAAACATTATTTTTTTTATATCTAACACTATAGAATATTTGTTTTTATTTATTAAATATTACTATATGAACTGGAGAAAATCTCTCAATCTGTATACTTTGAAAAATCTATTATTACTATAAATGAACAATAAAATATAATTAATTCATGCCATTTACCAAATTAAACTATAAAATTATAGAAAAACATTTTAGAAATTTATCAGAAAACAACTATTAAAACTAACTTTACAGATTTAATAAAAAAGATAAAGCTTATAAAGAAAGTATAATAAGAAGAAAAATAAAAAAATTGGAAAACTTAGTAAAGAAAACAAAAAGGAAAACACCTTGGTTAATATTTTGAAAAGCAAAATTTGAAAAATTTTCTGTAACTTGGAAATACAAATCTGTAAATCATAATAATATTTGAATAGACAAATAAAACAAACATATACATTGGAAGATATACAAACAAGTTCAATTTAAATAGTAATAGACATAAAGCATAAAAAATTTCAGAACAATAAACAACAAATAAAAATTAATAATAATTAGACTAAATATGAATAGTACATAAAGCTGAAAAGAAAATCTAATATTAATATACATTAAAAAAGCATATTAGACAATAAATAGTATATACAACAAGTATATTTTTTAATCAAGTTAGTAAAATCTTTGTGATACTAGACAAAAAAGAAAAATCATAACTATACTAACAGAATAAAATATATTAGAAGTTGCTTTGCTATATATAACTAGAAAAATAATTAAAAAAACAAAAGAGAAATAACCAGAAAAGAAGATTAATATTATTAAATAAAACAAAAATATTATAATAAAAGAGTTTATAACAAGACATATGCAAGACAAAGGAAAAAATATCCAATAACAGTCTACAGAAGCAAACCAAAAGCAAGAAGAAATATATAAAATATCACAGAAAAGAAAAACAGAAATTGAAGAGATAATTGAAAAAGAAATACAAAACAATACTAAAAACTTATAAAAAGAAATAAGCATAAAGATAAGTTAGATAAACAATAATCAAGAAAAAGAAAATTTGGTTAGCCAAAAAAAGAAATACAAAAGAACAAAAAAAGAAGCAAGAATAAAAAAAAATCAAACTAAAAATTGAAAAAGAAATCAATATAGTAGGAAAACTTTTTAAAGAGAGCATATAAGCTTTAAGTAAGAAGAATTGTAATCAGAATAATAGTTTACTTGCTAATATACTAGCATATAATATATCAGAGAAAACAAAAGAAGAATATATAAAATTTATTAAATAGTCATTAAGAAACAATATATATATCAAAGATATTAAAGAAGTCTTTAAAAGAAAAAACCTATAGATAGAAATAGACTTTGACTATGAATACAGCAGAAATAAAGCAATATAAAAAATTAGAAAAAAAAAATAACTAATATAAAATAATATTAAAAAAAAAGAAAATATTATAAAAAACAGATACAATATAATAAGAGATGTCAAAAGAAAAATAGTAACAAATTAAGAACTAAAGAAAAGAATCTGAATAAAAAAAAAATTAAATTAAGACAAATGAAAACTAATATAAAACAAACAAAAAATTAGAAAACACAAATTATCTAATAATTTGAGACTTATCTGCAGATATAAACAAAAAAGAATTGGAATACATCTGTAGAAGATTTAGGAAAGCCTATATAGTAAAAATTAAAAAATCAAAATATAAAGCCTTGGCATTAGTCAAAATAGAAAAAATATATAAAAATATCCTATAGGCTATACTAGTAAACAACAACAAACTAGTATGAGTAACCAAAAAAATAGAAGTCCATGAAGCAAGAAAAGAATAAAAAAAATATATAGCAAAATTGACAAAATTACCAGAAAGTGCTTCAGAAGTTCTACTACTATGAAGTTTAAAAAACAAAGAGATTAAATCAGTTACATCTTATCAAATAAAAATGGAAACCAAAAAAAAACAGCAATAGTTATGTTTGTAACAAAAAAAAATATAAGTACTGCCCAAACAAAACTGATTTTGTATAACAACTTTTAAGTTTATTAAATAAATAAAGAAAAAAGAGAGACAAAGAAAAGAGAAAGTCTTGAAATAGAAAAAAAAAAAAGTTAGGACAGATGTAGTCGGACTTTAGATACAGAAAAAAATAGAAGTAGTAGAGAAAGACAAAAAAATAATGTCTATTCAAAAAAGTACAGAAACAAAAATAGTGTAAGCCAAAAGAATATTTTACTAAATAAAATAAGCAGATCTTAAAGCTAAAATAGAAGAAACCAAACAAGAGATACAAAGATAAAAGAAGAAAAAGTAGAAGACTTTGAGAAAAGATCAGAAGAATTTAAGATATATAGACAAGAAAAAAAGCCACATATAGAGAACATCTTAGAATAAATTTGGAAAAGATTAGAAAGACTAGAAGAAACAAGAGGTATAGCTAGAGAGAGTCTAGCTAATTATTTTTGAGAACACTCTAGTTAAACTTATAAATATGAATAAAAAGATTAGAAATTTTCTGTATAACAAGAGAAGGAATTTTGAAAAAAAAAAGATGCCTGAAGAATGAATAGAGGTGTATAACCCAAAAGAGTAAATCAAAAAGTCCTAGTATAAAAAGTTAGAAGAAAAAGTAAAAGAAAAGAATAGGAAGACACATTAAAAGAACTTAAAGCCAATATAGTTTTAGGAATTTTAGGCATAAGCTATACTTTATTAAAATGAGTAGGGAAGAAATCATAAAAGATTTTCAGAACCTTTGCAAATCTGGTTTTAAAAACAGAAGAAATGCCAAAAAAGTGAAAAATAATATATATAAATCTATCTAATCCAAAAAAATGTAAACTAGAAAATAATTTGAACAATATTAGACCAATAATATTAATTAAAACTTTTAAAAAGTTAGTTACAAAGGTGTTAACAAAAGGGCTGGCCAAGATATTTACAGAAAAAGAAATACTTAAAAGGCCAAACTACACAGATTTGCCTAGCAACTCAACAGAACAACCAATATATATACTAAATATAATAATAGAAGAAGTATAAAAGAAGAATAAAAAAACATAGATATTTCTGCAAAATATAAAGAAAGCATTTGACTCAGTCCCATTAGAAAACTTGGAGTGGGCTCTTAGAAGAGTCAAAATATCACAAAAAACAATAAAATATATCATCAACCTCTTCTGCAAACATTAACTTAAAGTAATTATAGCTTATAGTCTAACAGAAGAAATAATAGCAAGAGATGGTATAGATTAAGAAGAAGTGGTTTTTTTACTAATTTGGCAGCTTTATTATAATCTACTATTAGAAAGAATTCAAGAAAATAAATCTTTGAGCTATACAGTAGAACAAGAAACTTTAAAAAATATAGACATTAATTGTATTACAAAATATAGACAACAGTGATTGTTTATACAAATAATATTACATGAATTGCAAATAGCAAAGATTAATTACTAAGAATTCTTAAAATTGCAGAAGAGTTTTTCAAAGCAAATAATATTGAAATAAATAGAGCTAAATCAAAACTTATAGTAATAAATTCTAGACAAGGGAAAGAAGATAGAGAAATTACATTTAGACAGAATAGAATAACAAAAGAGCCAAAAAACAAAGTTATAAAATTATTAGAAATTTGGTTAAACAGCAAAATAAAAGAGTTGCTAGTCTGCAAAAGAGCAAAAAAAATAGTTAGCCAAACAGTTAAAAACCTCAGATATAAAAAAATAACAATGAGCCAGATTGTATATATAAATAATATGATAATAATTTCAAAGCTAGAATATCTTTTACAGTTAACAAGGATGTCAGAAAAGATTATTGACAAGATTTATCAGCTAGTAATATGTTTGACAAAACATAAGTACAACATAATGAAAACAACAAACAACTGCATAATTGAGTATAAAGATCTGAGAAACTGTAAATTGCTAAGTTAAAAGATAGCAACAAAGCAAATAAGTAATTTATTTGTAAGACTTAATAGAAAAAATACTCTAGGTAATCTAACAAAGCTTAAAATAACTCAAAAGTATCAGAAAGCAGGCTTAATAAAAGATATTTAGGACTCTAAAAGAAAACCAGAAGAAATAAAGTATTGGAAACACAACTTAGCTTGTTAGACAATAGTTAAAGCAAGAGAGATGAAAATAAACATCAAAGTAGAAAATTATCTGTAAAAAGCACTTAGTTATAGAATGAGTATAAGAAACTTTGTCAGAGTTAAATCATAGACAGCAAGTAGTAGTACAATAAATAAATAGGATTTAATATATTTGAACCAACTTATAAACATAAAAAGAGAAAACCTAATTATGTGAAGACAGCTTAAAAGTCTTTTAAGGTTGTTATATAAAAAGAATAAAGCCAAATGGTTCAGTGAAATAGAAAAAAAGATGTTAATAATACAGACAAGTAGAAAAATACATAACCAATACAAGATTAGTAGCTACAACACATAGGTACTAATGATTAACTGAACAAAGATATCAAAAGACAGAAAAAAGAAAGAGTGGATTGTATATGCACCAAAGCACAATCAACAACTCAGTAAGATATCAAAAAAAAAAAAAATTTATTGCTAAGTATTGGCTATTGCAAAAAGTAAAAAGCAAGACATACACTAAGATAAGGAAATACAAAGAGTGCAAGAACAGAACAAATAACATATAATTGTAAAATGTAGATAAGATAGAACAATAATATAAAGTCAATCTCAGAAACACTAGTAGAGAAAAACAATAATAAGATTAATTCAATATTAAAACAAATACTAGAAAACAGAACAATAAAAGAATAGAGAAAAGAAGAAAGAAGTCTAATTAGGCTAAAACAAGTAGAAGAACTAGAGATAAAATTAATCAAGAAACAAAAATTAAATAGTGAAATTACAGATTACTTAATAAAAGTTCTAACAAAAAACAAGATAAGAAACAAAGACAAATATACTCTTTATACAGATAGAGTATTATACAAAAAAAAAGAAAAAAATAATATAGAAAAGATGAGTATTGGTTGGATACAGGTTAGTAACAAAGAAACTAGCTAGAAGAAGAAATAACATTGGGACTCGAAGGTTGGCTCTTAGCAACAATAGCAGAATTAGCAGCAAAAATGTTAGCAATTTCAACTATACCAAAGAAAAAGAATATAGAAATGTATACAAATAGTCTCACAACATTAACAAAGCAATTCAAGAAACAGAAGATGATAAAGTTCTGAAAAAGAAAAATATGATGTAGATAATGAATATTGTAGGTTTACTCAAAAGTAAGAACAATAGAATAGAACTAGTTAAAATTAAAAGTTATAGTAATAATAAGTAGAATAACAGAGTAGATTTACTTACCAAAAAAAAAGCAATATGTGAAAGAACAATATCTACAAAAAAGATCAAATGTGACAAAATAGAGTATTATCTAGAATAAAAAAACAAAAAAGTTAATATATCAACAAAACTTCTTTGCAAAATAGTCACAAATATCAGAATTAGAGTCAGTTGAAAAAAAACAAACCCAATTCAAGCACTAGAACCAAAACTAAAAACATTTAATATAATTGGTTAAGATTTTAGAAAAAGATGAATAGAACAAAAGATGTATACTATATAATAAGAAAACTTAGTACAAGAAAAGCAACAGTAATTAAATATATAATGAATAGCCTGATAATACTAGAAAAATTAAATAAAAGAAGACAAGAAATATATATAATAACTAACTGCCAAGTATGTCAAAAAGGTAAAAAAAAAACTCAAGTATATTTAACAAGTTGTATTAGACAAAGAAGCTTGTAGAAAAGGATTCAAAAAATAGCAACAGCAGTAGCATAGAATAGTCTTAAAGAAAATAAAAAAGTTAAAATTCTGCTTCTGGTGCTATATAAGACAGCATTTGAAAAAACAAAAGCAAAGAAAATTACTAATAGAAGAGCTTTGATAAAAGGACTAATAATGAATAAGGTTAGAAAAAAGATCAGCCAGATTCTAGACAGATAAGCAATACAGAAATAGATAGATATAGTAACAAGAACAGTATAAAATACATTTTATGACCAAGTATAAAGAGTTTGATATAGAAAAGTACAAAAATAAGAAAAGAAGATTAATATAACAAAATAAAAAAAGATGTTCAAACTAAAAGAAGGTCAAAGAAAAGAACAAAAAAAATAAGTTAACAAAAAAAGAAGTAAAAGAAAAGAAAATAAAAAAAATGAACTGAATAAAAAAGAAAGCTTGAAAAATAGTTAATATACTTGTTACAAAAAGAGAAACTTCTTTTTGATATGTTTTTAAGTAGTAAAATAAGCAGCTATTGCTAACTAAAATAGTGTAACAGATTGCATTTAGATACCAATAGGGTGACTAAGTAATGCTAGACTTGAGTATTAGAAAGTTTTATATAATTATAACTGTATATAGTTTCAAGAATCTTAATAAAATACTAGTGTAACTGCTTAAGATTAAAAAAAAAAAAAGTATATATCAAAATTTGTATATAAATTAATTACTATTAAATCTATTTAAGAGTAAGGTATATGTAGATTATTTTTATATAATTTAGATAGTATAATAGATTTTTATATAGTAAATTAAAAATATATTACTAATAAAACTTTTTTATTTTTAAATTAATTTTTATTAAAATTTAATAATATATAGACTTAAATAAGTTATTTATTATATATTAAAATTTTATAAGAAGTTTATATTAAAAAATTCTATTTATTTAAGAAAAACTCTTTCTGCAAATCTATTGTACAAAAATTAACTAAAAAATCTGTTTATCAAAAAATGCTTATAACTATTTATTTTATTAAGACAACCTATTCTGGTGTCTTAAGTAAACTTGTTCAGCTCTAAAGTTTATATATATTCTGCAAATATCATACTTCTAGCTTTTAAACTCATTAAGAAATCTGTACTGACAGTCTTTGGCCCAGTTTTAATAATTAATTTTTTTGCAGTTTCTATTATAATAACATATTTTTTACTCTTAATTAAAGTTGTAATACATATTTGCCTAGTCAAAACAAGCTTTAAATGAAGAATTTTAACTTAATATTGGCCAAATTACAACAAAATTTCTCTTTTATTCTCTTGCAAAACTTTTTCTTTCTTCTATTTTTGTTCCTACCTGCTTTCTTTTTTTCTTATATGTTTTTTCATATAACCATACTATTATTTCCCAATCCATATTTTATTAATTTATACAAAAATTTTCTGTAACCTATCTATAAATAAAAATTCATTCAATACAACTTAATTATTTCTATATTTGGTTCTTATTAATTATACACAACAGTTTGTACTACAAATCTTATTTGTGTATAGTACTCGAGTCACATCAGTGACCCCAACCATTCTAGTTACACCCTGTATTATTTCAGTAACTTTTCAACTATACAACCTCTGTTTTTAATCACTACTCTTGCAAATTAATTATTTGATCACAATTTTAAGTTAGAAAAATTTCCTAAATTATTACTATATTACCTATTTACTCATTTAAATCTCAAAAATGTCTACATTAACCAACCAAGAGCCAGATACAGCAGACCTTGACTACTTCTACCAAAACTTTCTTAACAGTTTTAGAAATGCTCTCTATGAAGAAGAAAATAGCAACAATACTCATCCAATCCTTTCTAAAATCAAACCTACTGCTTGTTTAACTAAAAATCTTAGATCTAACAAAATTATTTACTTCTTTCAAGCTCCTTCTTTCACTTCTGTAATTACTTGTCTCTGTGGCAAATATTATACTAAATTCACATTAGCTACTAATACTAATCATATTTAAAGAGGGTGTGGTGACCTAGTGAAGTGGTCAGGTTGTCAACCTCCCAAGTGGTAGGTTGGGTGTTCAAATCCCATTGACGGCGAAAATTTGGATAATCACCTATGTAATATTCGTATTATGGCAACTGTTACTAACGATTGGGTTAGGATACCTGTAATGGCGGTCGCACCAGCATGACTGGCAGGTCATGGGGCATCTGTGTAAGTATGGCGTTACACAGAGGAATGCAAACCGACAAATCGGGCGGTGCAAACACTAAATAAGTCCTTGTGGCCGTGTAAATCCGTTGAAATTGGGTAACAAGAAGTCCATTTGGAAAGACTCGAGTAGAGAGGTAGCTGGATCTTCGATGGCTCTACTGTAAAGACTAGCCCAGGGAAACGGATACCAAGGTTGTAGTAACCAGTCATAGTAGCCAGATGGGCAAGAACCTCTGGGTTGGGGTTCCGGAGATACCACCAACCAGGCCGCCGAAACGAACTAGAGGAAAAGGATATCGGGCCGATCTGATATACCAATGGACTGGTCGTAGTCCTACACAGGCTATCTGGATTGGAAGTTTGGTGAAAAGGCTGGACAAAAGGCAGGGGTATATTAAAGTACTGGGGTTATGCTGTGAAGTAGATGCTAGGGTCTAAGTGAACTCTACAAGGGCATAGCGGTTTAATGGTTAGCCCTGACTGCAAGTGTTGGTTCTGCCATAGCGATACCTAGGTCAGCTGTAAAAATGGATACAGAAGGCTCTGGA
>CAJVQA010002291.1:0-22431 GCA_910591915.1 Cetraspora pellucida
TGGCCTGGTTGGTGGTACCTTCGAGACTCCCAACCTGGAGGTTCTTGCCTGTTTGGCTACTAGGACCAAGTACTAGACCTTGGTATCCATTTCCCTGAGCTAGCCTTTACAGTAGAGCCATCGAAGATCTAGCTACCTCTCTACTCGGGTCTTCCCAAATGAACTTCTTGTTATCCAATTTCAATAGATTTACATGACCACAAAAACTTATCTAGTGTTTGTATTGCCCGATATGTCAGTTTGCATTTTTCTGTATAACTCCAACATTGCACAGATGCCCCATGACCTGCCAGTCATGCTAGTGTAACTGCTATTACAGATATCCTAACCTAATCATTAGTAACAGTTACTATAATACGAATATTACATAGGTAATTATTCAATTTTCACTATCGATAGGATTTGAACATCCAATCTACCACTTAGGGGGTTGACAACCTGACCACTTCACTAGGTTGCCACACCTCATTTTTTTTTAATTTTAGAATTTTATTTTATTATAATATATATATATTTTTTACTTTCATTAAGGTTATTTGTTATTAGTATTACTATCTTTATTGTGTTTTAATTATGATTACATAATTTGTACAAGATAAATGTGCAACTAGTCACATATGCAACTTTTAGTTACATATTTAATTAGTCTATCTGCAGATTCTATACTAGTTGTTATATCTGTAATCTGCTAGAAGATTATCTAATTAAATACTCTGATTTCTATATTATATCTGATAACTAATACACAAATTTTTGTATATTTAAGTGCTATTTAACTTAATATTAACTTTTTTTTTGTATATTTGTTAAGCTGTTATATATTTCAAAATACATTACCTAACTATAAAGCTTTAAGGGCTTCTCTATTAATTAGTTTGTACACTTTTTATAGAACATTAACAGGACTTGTTCTTGTAAAGTTTACCCAAATCCTAGTACCAACTTTATACAGTATATTTCTAATACTTATAGTATACTCTTGCTTTGTTATCTGATTTTAAATTCAAATAGCTCAGTAGAGCTATAATATGTTCTTAGTATACTAAGTTCAATTCTATATATTTTTTTTTTAATTCAAGACTTTTAACAGTTTAGTTGATAGTACTTCTTATCTAAGGTTCTTGTTTATCTAATTTTTTTATATTAGTATTTATTTTTTAGATCTAGACTTTATAGTAATATTGTTAAAGATCTGTGTTATTTCTCTATTTAGGTCTTTTTAAATAAGGTTTTGTTTTTTAATTTTACAAATTTACACAGCCACAAAAACTTATCTTGGATTTATATTGTTTAGTACCAGTTTGCATTTCTCTATATGACTAAGATTATATAGATATTTCTTGATTTACTAGTTATACTAGTATAACTATAGTTACAGGTATTTTATTTTAACTAATTAACAGAATGACATTATTATAATACAGGTATATTTTTTCAAATTTTATCTCTAATAGATTTTAAACTTATGATTTGCTACTTAAAGGTTGACAACTTATCTATTTTACTAAGTTATTACACTCTATTATATTATTTTTAATATTTAAAAGAAAATATATTTTAATTAAAGATTATTATTATAATCAAAACTAGATTAAGGTTAATATAGATAATAAAAAAATTGTTATGATATACTTTTTTATTTAATTAAAAAACAGTATTTTTTTTAAATATAATAAATTCAAAATTTGTAAGAATATAAAGATAAATAATAACTTTTTTATCTTTATTAAATATGTTGTTTTATTATTATATATTATTACTATACAAATTTTACATATAATACTATAGATCTTTTATAAGAAATCAAATCATAATTAGTTAATATATATTCAGGAGTACTATATTAAAAAAGAAGTAACTATTATAAGTAAGCATATAAAAAAATAAAGATTTTTACAATATAATTTATTAATTATCTAATAGAATAATTGATTTAGTTATTTGATCAGTATAAGGATACTTTTTAAAAGATTACTTTATATGTTATTGAACTATACTATAAGAATTTTTATTTGTAGAAGAGGCTCTTGCATAACAGAATGAAAATTGTAACAAGATAAAAAGTAAAATACCAAAAGAAGTATTCTATTATTTAAGATCAGTTAGAATAGTAAATTAGGAATAAATCAAAATTAAAATATGATTTTGATATATTATTTGAGAAATAAAATTAAGTATAGATAAATAAAAAAATTTAAATAAAGAAATTAAATGAATTTTTTTAAAAAACAATTTAAAAATTTAATAATAATTAAGCTAATTATTGTACTAAATTTGACTATAATCTCTTTTATCATTTATTAACAAATAGGTTAACAATGATAAAAGTTTAAATAAATTAATTTTTATGTTTAGTTTATTCATGCATTTATATAAATATATATATCTTTTTTATTATTAATTCTTATCTCATTTTACAATTGTGTAACATAAATATTTGGTTTTTTTTATTTAAACGATTCTTAGTCAACAAGCAAAAAAAATTTTGAATACAATCTGAATACAATCTGAGCATGCGCATCACTTCAAAAAATGCTGTTTATACGCAATCACAAGCACTTAACTAGCACTAAAGATATAGAGTACCTTTTACAAACGTTTGAAATTTGTGTAAAACCCAAAAATACTAAAAAAAGCAAACTTTAAAGTAGATCCATTACCAAAAATATAAAAAAAGAACGGAAATTTAAATAGAGTAATTCAGAGTAACACCAAATACTAACGTTTACTTTTGAGCGTTAATATGATTAGTTGGTTCAATGGATACTATTCCATTCACTCCATTGGCTTCATTGATAATTTTCTCAATGGACTTTATCCATTGCCAACCCTGCCCACGTGTTCCCAAAGATTTTAAGAATATGATAATTTTTTATTAAAATTTAAAAATATTTACAGCTAAACCTAGCGCTATTTTATTTATATATAATTTACTCTAATTCTGATACAAAAATTCCATGTTAGTACTTACCCTAACCTCAACTATAAAAAATTCTTGCGGCTATACAAAGCCAAAGGATACACATACATTTTTTTCTTTAAATAAATAAATAAGTACCAAAATACGTATATTAATGGCTAATATATAAAGTTATTATAAAAAATATTTATATTTCTATAGATTTTTTATTTTTTACTTTTTTAAGATATATATTATGCAATTCAGTCTAATTATTTGTTGTTTGACTTTCTTGAAAGTTGGCGCTTTTTTTCTAAAATAGTAATAAACAAAATTATTTATTTAAATATTCTTTAAATATTGTACCAAATATTTATTGCCTATAAAATAATCAAATATTTACCTCTTTAACAAATTGGTATACATTATATATATGTGAGGTTAACAAAACGGTTGGAAATCTATTTTTTATGATATCCATAGAAACATAATCAGGCCAACATCCAAGAGAATTATCATCGTCTCCAATATAATCACAAAGAGGAAGATCTTCTTTAATGGTTTCACTGTTAATTGACAAATATCTTACGATAAGTCTTTTCAAAGCAATCAAGAATGCATCTGCAGAAATCTTTGCAGATTTTCCGGAATTGGATTGCTCAAAATATATTGCTTCTGAAATAATTTGCTTTATAGATTCATCTAATTCAGCCTTATACTTTGAAGATATACATTTGGCGACTATTAATGTATCAGCAACATGCTCTTCAACTAATTCATACAATGCTACGATGTGTTTAAGTTGTAACCTTGTTCTTCTTAATAATTTATAACATCTTTCTTTTTTCACACCTAACTTCATCCAATTTTCTATATAATCACTAATTAATGTATCACCATCTCCTCCAGACGTTTGTTTTAAGAAACAAATAATTATTTCTAAAGCAGAAAGTAATTCCATTTGATTTTCTGATATTTCTGGTTTATTATCAACAGGAATTGGTTCTTGACGTATCAAAATTTTGATTTCTTCTAATATTGTCATAGATCTACTAAATAATTCTTTATGATATATAAATGTATTCAAATACATTTGGTCTTTATTTGATTTGATCAATTTTTTTCCGTACACTAATTCTTGAGCCAATTCATCTTCGATCTTGTATAGATCATAATGGATTTCTCTGCCATGGCCTAGCCTAAGATCATGTTGACAATATATAAAAACATTGGAAATACCATCATATTTAATTATTTGTTCTGATTTTAAATTTTCAAGATTTATAGATTGTAGGCAATATCTGCCTGTTTGAACATCAGATTCTTCAATGAATTTTAATGATTGGCAAGTTCCACAAGAAACTTCCATAATATCATTTAGAAAATCGTTTTGCAATTGGACCAAGAATTCTATTGTTGCGCATAGATATAAAGATTCATCTGCTGGTTCATATAATCCATAAATTATTGGAGCTTTATCATCTATTTTTGGCATTTCTTGTGATAAATCTTTACATTGATATCGTTTGATATAAGGAATTAAACGGTTCCATGAGTCCGCAAAGCTATTGAATGCCGTATTTAAAAATTCTTCTGTGGTTCCACTTTCATCACCTTTACTTTCATCTATTATAAATTGTTGAAAAGTCAAATCACGTGCCCTTTGCCTTTCAATTATATTAGAAAGTCTTGAAGATATTATTTGTGTAAATTTCACAATTGGTAAAAGAAGTTGTATAAGATTCAGATGTTTTTCATGTTTCAAGAATATATATAGTAACGGAAATGCTTCTTTATTTTCAATATTAGACATACAGTATGATTTAAGGTTGTCTAAATCTGGTTTTTCGATTAATCTCCATAGTAGAGGTGAATAGTTATCATTGTAATGATCATCAACTTCCATAGTCTCATTAATTTCAACAGACTTTTCTGCATTTTTATCTAACGTTATTCGAAAATTATTAGCAGTTCCAATAAAGTTCTTGATCTTTGGTAAAACATATTTCTGATTAAAATATTCTTCCCAAGATTCTCTTTGAGCTGGTGATACAAACTTTTCAATATTTTGAGAAGATTCTTGTGACATATCTGAAAGTATGGCATGAATGAACAACGCTAAAGTTTCATCTTCGCAATTAAAAATACTTTTTAATGCCTTCCAGTCATTCTCAATATGTTTCCTGCAATATTGAACAATATTGCTATTTGGATCATTAATAAAAGCGATAGTGGTTGATGAGTGTGCTTGAATGCCAATAATTATGTGTAAGAACAGATGAAGAATTCTGTAAGAAGCTGGATTTAAGGTCCTAAGAGAATGATATTCATCAAACATATCTTCAATTATATACCCTTGTTTATCATTTACAGTCACAGAGCGTTCTATTCTATTTCTATCTATATCGATATTTCCCACATTAAGTATATGATTTGAACCGCCAATCATATTTTTACATTGATTACATGTACCAATCTGATCTGGACGCCCACAATTACCGATAAAATAAATATTTCCGCATTTACATTTATATCTATGACATTTTTTAAATATAAATTGTTAACATACATATGTATAAATAATACAATATGTGACAAGTAACATACCTTCTTGTTCCCGAATCATTTGCTATTATGACATTTGTTACTAAAGCCAATTCATCTGATGGGCAAGTCACGATATAAGTATCTTTGTGGTCATATAATGCTTGCATATATCCGGTTAGAGGAGATGAACTAATAGGATTTGAAATATGCAATGCTACAACATGAGCAACAACTGAGGAAATAAATACAACAGTGCTTTTAACATTTGGATTTAGTTTATATAGTTGATGATTATTTTCCATAAAATTTAAAAGATACATTTTATAATTCTCTGGAAGTTGAGATGATTTTAGAAATTTAGAAATCCTTCGCATTAAAATCTTTTCGTTCTGATTCAATTCACGTGATGATCTTATAAGATAAAAGTTTGATATTATCATCCCTGCTAATAAAATTTTTTGAGTCGTCTCACCATCCCCAATAATTATATTTAACAAATTATTTGCAGTCAACTCATCACTATAAGAAATTATTTTATAAAAACAATCAACTTGTTTAAATTCGTTAAAGTACCAATAAGGATTAAATCCAAGACGACTATTTGAATCGGTTTTTAAAATTCTGACCCAAGGTAAAACTTGTTGTAATGCATCACAATATTGTTCAATTTCATAAGTCACTAATCCTTTTAAATATAAGGACTTGAGCAAATATATTTTAAATGAATGGATTAAAGGATGTACGATTTCCAAACATTTATTTAAATCATCAAGATTAATTGATTCTTTGTTATTCCAAAATTCATTTGCAAATTCTTTTAAAAGAGCAATGGCAGTAATTTTTTGTAATTCTTTGGAATCGTTGCTAATCAAAATATCTGTTGCTTTCAGAAAATATTTAGACAGTACATTAAATTGATATTCTGTGGAGAGCTGAGTCTGAATAACATCACAACATAAAGCAGCTATTTCTGAGTTCTTTCGTTTCGATAAGATATTTTCAATGGTTTGTAGCCGCCTTGTACTATTTAGTACCTGTGGTCCATTAATAAGATTAAAGAACAATGATCCATCTTGTTCTTTATTTTCGGACTCAAGAATTAGGTAAATATTAGGGAAAGCAAGTGATAATGTTTCTTGTGAAAATATTTTTTTATAAAGATAGCGACGGATAGGTGACTTAAGTGAAATTGTGTTCAAACATCTATAAATAAAGGATTGCCTTGAAGATAATCTAACTTCTGTTTGCTCTATTTGATCAAGCTTTTCGAAAACAAAATCAATAGATTGCTTTGAAAGCAGATTCATTTCATGCTTAATTTGAAGCAGTTGTGTATAAGAAATAGATTTAGACAAGTCATTATATATTCGAAGTACATTTAATAATTGATTGTCGGATGAATTTGGTAGGCTGCAAGAAATTAACGAAATCTTTGCGGCATCACGTTGCCAAGCTTGAAGTTTAATTTTCACGTGATGTGAATTACTCTTGTGATAAGATCTACGGGAACGACGTGTACCAGTAAATAAGTAAAGTGTGCCCTTTTTATCATCCCAATCATTATCGTCAATATAAACAAGTTCATCAATCATAATACGTGATACACGGCTTAATAAGTCATTATCGATATTAAGTTCTCGGCTTTCATCAAATGCTGTATTGAGAATTTCTTCTTTCGAAATGCTTTGAAGTAATAAAAGTAATTGCAACTCAGTCAAGATTAAATCTTCATTGCTCCACCAAAATGTATGAAGTCTTATGGGATCCGGTACTTTTTGCTTCATATGATGAGATATAATCCTGCGTAAAATTTTGCTATTATCGGTTTTTCCATGCAAAATGATAGTCGTAAAATCATTAAAATATGCATTTTGCAATTTAAACAGTGGTATTTTCAACACAGGAACCATGGAAATCACGTGCTCAGAAAATCTTTCAATGCATTCATCGATAATCTGTGATTTGAGATTACCAGTTTCTTTATCAAGGTTTTCTGGAACTCTTTCTAACATCATTAAATCATTTTGGTATATGCTTTTAAATTTATTAATCTGTTCCATAAAATAAATTGAAAATGGAAGTTTCAAACCATTAGAATTGTTTTTTATTCTATAAGGCATCTTTATATTCTCAACGTTGACTATTTCGGTATTCATAATTATCGGTTTCCAGAAATCGAATAAATTAGATGTAGCCTTATCATTTATCCCTTCCTCATTTAATAAGTTATCACTATCAACAATTAAGAGTCCTGACACTTTTTCCAAGGCAAATAAGAGTTGAGCTACAGGTTTTCTAACCTGATTACAAATAAACACTTGTAAAGCAGTTAAGAACGAAGAATACAGATATAAATCTTCTCTGTTTACTGCCACGCTTAATTGCCAGTCCTTGAATTGTTTATCACGTAGCCACTCAAATGCTCTTTCCTTTATCCAATTCATGAACTCCTTATGACGCGGAATTTTTTGAACAAGTGATCTATGAAATAGCAAGATAATATTATTTCAAGAAGTACATGTGGATCATATATGAGTGCTGCCAAGGGAAAACCTGTCATCGTGTTTTTAATTATATTTTGTGTTCAGCTTGTTTCCAGAGTGCCGTCTAGAGAAAATCTATCATCGAGCTTTTAATTATATTTATACAAATATAATTGATTAAACCTGATGATAGGTTTTCTCTAGACGGCACTCTGGAAACAAGCTGAACACAAAATATAATTGAAAGCCCGATGACAGGTTTTCCCTTGGCAGCACTCATATGCGAAAAAAACTACTTACCTAATATAATCAGCCGATTCATAGGATGGTGGAAATTCCATGCAAAGCAAACACCATAATAACTCACGATCAATGACTTTCTCGAATGTATATGCCGTTTCCAAGACATTTATCAAATCTTTATCTAAATAATCTTCAATAGTAAACTCTTGAGGTATTAATGTTTCAATAGAAAATAGATCCCATCCACACATGAAATTAAATGATGATATTGTTGAGGTCGCATTTTCTTTTCTCAAATGAAGCATTATGCAAACATGTTTGACCTGTGTGGCAGAATATTTACTCGCCATGAATTCATTTTTATATTGCTCAATAATAAACTTTGCAAGTTTAATACATTCTGAGTTTGATGAATTCAGATCACATTGTAAAATTAAAATATCAGCTTTGGATTCTAACCAGAAATGTTTAATACGGGACTGGAATTGGGCCTCACTTTTGAATGTTGAGAGTTTATCAACCTGACACTTTAGAATATTATTTAAGCAAGATTCAACATCAGTGTTAATGCTTGAGAATGTGTAAACAATTGCATTAAAGCCTTGTGCATTTTTAGCACCTTCCAACAATGATTCAATATAGCCAGGGAAGTCTTCATGATGTTGCTGTTCAAAATAGAATTTATACCAATAATCTACTTCTTTATTACTTAACATTGATTTTTTTGAGCGCACGATTCCATCCGGCATGGCTATGCCTATCAACATTTCTTTGCACTTGTGCAAAATTTTCGTTTCGTCATCTAACTCTGGATCATTGCTATTGTAAATTACTAGACTTTGCAATGTTTCTTCCTTATCGAATCCAATAAAAATATCATTCTCATTGAATTTTGCTGATCTGGCTTCTATATTTGAAATCTGGTTTGACCATTCTGCAAGTTTATTTAATAACCCTTTCATGTTATCGTCTATTGCATCATTGATAGACATGGTTTGTTTTTCAAATCGATTTAATAAAGGCGGGTCTGAAAAATCAACTTTTTTTTCATCAAGAACTAATATACAACGGAAATTGTTATGGACGCAGACCATAGGATTTGAATATGCACCCAATGCAACACGTGTATAAAATGTTTGACTTCCTTCCTTTCCTACGGTTATGTAATTTTGGTTCCATAAATCGTAAAGACTTCCTTTAAATTTTTTCGAATTAAAAATTATGCGCATATTAATAAGTGATACACGAAGATATGCGAAATAAATTCTAAAATAAATATGTAAATGAATGATACCATAGATCATATCAAGATCTGTCAAAATCAATGGCCTTCCTGCTTCCACACACATCTATAGATAACAAGATTTATAAGCAAATATTATATCGCAATAGGAATTATATATAATCATAATTTGAACTAGTTTACCATAATACGGCTTAATACACTATACTGGTAATCACCACCAAAATCATTGGGAAATTGACTACCATAAATAACAACTGGTTCCAAATCAAAATTTGTGTCATTAAATTTAGGGTCGTTATTCCATTGTTTTAATTTATATGACAAGACATTAACAATTGAATCACTTTTTCCAATAATCATTAAATGACGTGAGTTTTTATCTTTTAGGTTTGCTTTAATGAGATCTTCTATTGAATAATTATTGAAACTATCAATAGGACCATGAAATGCTTTTATGACTTTACTAAAATGAATTTTATAAAGCTCATCCATTTGACTAGTTCCTCCAAAGTTTCTTGCTAACGCCATTTGTGCGATCTGTAAGCAAATAATTAGATCAAAATATACATTCCCATTAAGAAATCTTATAGATTTTAATAAATACCTCTCCACTACCAAGGCTTTTAACCAAGAAATAATAATCTCGAAGCCCATGAAAATTATTAATAGGTTGAATTTTTCTATATTCAAGATAAGCATCAACTAAAGCTTTAAATTGCAATTCTGTACACTCTCCCAATAATAGTTTTGTCGTGTAAATTAAGTCTTTGCTTTCAAGGTTTGGTCTAAAAAACAATATATTTGAGTAACTTTGATTTAAAACGTTAAACCTACCAATAATTTTATAAAACAAACCTCTGTACTAATAAAGCTCTACTTGACTTAGAATTATCAAGTCTCCAATTACTTATTCCAATAACTGCAACTTCTGGAAGCTCTGCAGGATAATTTGGTTCGAGTAAAGAATGTAAAACTTTTAATGGATTATGAGGGCTTTTTTCGGCCAATCCAACTAATTGAGAAAGACATGCGAAAGTAAGTTTTAAAATTATAAATATCCATAACAACATATTAATAAATTAAATGAGTGAAGATTGAATATTTACTTTCATCAAGTAAAACAACAGTGATTAGCGGAAATTCCTCTGAGTTGCCTTCCTGATATTTATTTGCTTTATTGAATACGGTAATAATACCTTCAGATGTCGAAGATGATGACCCTTGATAATGAACTAGATATATCTATATAAATTCATGAAAATCGATTAATGAAATGATCTGAAATATTATTATAGTTTAATTTTGCTTACTTGAGGAAGAGTTCTAAAGTATGGGTCATCTGAATCATTACCCCGGAGACTTTGACTAACTATACGAATAGCTAGGGATTTTGACGCTCTAATCCATTAAATAACAAAGTGTCAATACATATATATTTTTCATTCTCAAATAGTTACTAATGATAATTTACCCCGGGGCACCAATGATAAATAGTGGAATACGCGTTAATATGCATACAGTAATTGCGAGTACGTTTTCGAGGAGAGCAAAGTTCTCAGCAACCATATTCGGTTTTATCATACGTTTCATAAAATCTTTCTGTTCATCCTGAATAACTTCTGAAAAAGTTTTAGAATTTATTTTTACTCCATGCTTTTCAAAAATTTCACACATTCTGTCTTGATATTGATTGCGCAACTTTTGGTCAAAAAATCTGACTTGGTAACAAAGGCTTAATGCTAATATGTAGGATTTTATAATGTTATTTGGTTTTTCAAAATATGATTTTATATTAGTTGCTGTACGTAAAATTTTAGATCCAATATTCTTTGTTTTAGATAGTTTTTCGGATATATTTTGACGTTCCACAATACTTTTGCGGAAAAATTCAAATATGATTATTGCTCTTTTTATATCACGTAAACTAACACTATGCGCTCCTTCATGGGTCCTTACAAATTCTTGTGATTCAAATAAAAGTTCTGTAAATAAATTAGTATTTTTTAAATTTTCCTCGGACTTTTTTGTCATCATGTTTATATGAATCATTTCATCTGAAGGTTTTAAAACACCATAATCCCAAATATAATCTAATATTTGATCAGGAAGTGGCCGTACTTGATAGACAAGGCTGTTCTTTTCCTCATATCTATCTACTGAAAGTCCAGCTTGAGTATCAGCTTTTTGACGTAAACGATAAGGATTACAAGCTGCAAACAGTCTAATATTTTTATGAATCTCTTTGCCTAAATTAATAACAAATGTAAAATTGTAATTTGTAAACTTTTCACAATGTGCAATTACTATACATGGGTGAAATAAATAGGTCTATGTAAAAATCCCGAAGTCAAAATAGAGATGTTATATGATCTGTTCTTAGACTAATAGACTACAGTTAGTCTTAAGACCAGTCTGAACTCCCCAAAAATTGGTTTGCTCTAAGTCTTAAGACTAAGTCTTAAAACTGAAGACCAGACCAGACTTGGACTAAAATTGACTAGACTGTACCAGATTAGACTGTTAACGTCCCTAATTCAAAATCATAAAACTTAATCATCGCGTAGTGTGACACCGGTTCAAACTTCATTATGATGACTAATTATAAGCGGAGTTTGAACCGGCGTCACGCGATGTGATGATTAATTTTTTCGGGATTTTGACATAGACCCGAATAAAATATACATACCTAAAAGTAGCCTATGAGCGATGAGGTCTGCGAGAATACCAATATGGTTACATGTATTAATCTCGTCAAAAAATAGCCATATTTCACTTTGTTCTGCAATTTTTTCTGCGTCAGATAAAAATTCAAATATTTGATGCTTGGTTACACCAGCATGTAGATTTAAAATTCTTAATTCGACATTAACAACAATTGAAAGAAATTGGATTAGACTTGTCTAATATAAGAAATTAAAGGATTATAAGCTAAATTCATAAAATTTTTTAAACCGTATAATCAAAATTTTAAAGTTTATCACCTTGCCGCATCCGGCTTCACCGCAAATTACCACTGGTATATTTGCCCTTGATCGCAATAAAATCAGCGCCATCTTTAAAAGATTATCTGTTGAAAGTGCATATGGTGCATATTCACGCTCATCACATGTTGTTCGTGCTAAACATTCCAACTTCTTCAAGATGTCTTCTGAAGACATTTTATCATAGTCATCTAATTTAAAATCAGAATCCCTAGAAAAATGTTGACTTCTCAACAAATCTTCAACATTCTTTGGAACTCTACTTTTATGGTGGTAAAGTGCACAGATCGAATCAGGAGATTGTGATAAGAAAAATACTAGTAAATGGTTTAAATCTTCCCAATGTTTGACAGTTGTGTTAATTAGGTTCTTTTCCTCATTGGCCAGATTTTTGAACTGATCCTTCTTTGGATTTACCGAACGCGTTGCAAAATCCATGGACACTTTTATTAATGTCTCTAACAATGTTCTTCGGATATTAGTGTCTGCATCCATCCAGTTTAATGTTTCAACGCGAAAAAATGCGCTAGATGACATCCGCTTCAATTGATCCGAAAGAACATTAACAAATATTTCAAGGAAACGATAAGTTTTAATATCTTGAGTAATCTTATCAAAAAAATATTTTTGTAATAATTGCCGACAACGTATCTCAGGGATCAATTCTTCGTTATTGAGATCGATATTAACTATATTAATTTGATTAGAATCATATGCATCTAAATATCTAGAAACAATTTGAATAGGACTGTCCACATCTTGAGGAATAATTGTATTGTCGATACTCCAAGTTAAATGCTTTCTTTTTAAATGCCCGAGAATAGGAATAGAATTAAATAAATCTTGATTCAAGGTTGATTCTACTTCTATATATATTAATGCTGAAGGAATGCTTAAGAAATTGGCTCTGTCCCTTACAATTTTAAATGAGAGAGATTCAAACAGAAACATGTTTACATCATAATGATTTTCTATCAACATCATATTTAAATGTAGATTCTCTATATTTTTTAACCTCATCTCTGACAATTTGTGTACAAGCATTCCAAATGTCACTCCATCACTTATTAAAAATTTTCGTGGTACCGATCCATGATTTAAACTTTGTTTTTCAATCCACCTGGACTTTCCTTGTCCAGATAAATCAGAAGAAACTACCCATACATAAGGACATAATTCTTCATAAATGTTGCGCATTGAATCTGCATCAAAACCTTGAGTTGCATGGATATTTTCTGAAAATTGGTCGAGTATATGATGGTGCATATTATTTTCAAGACAACAAATTAAAGCCAAATAGAATGTCTTTTCTTGTTGACACAGGGAACGTATGTTTGATACCAATTGATATTGCAACTCGAAATCCAAAACTTCTACATTTGCAATACAAAATAAGTGCTTTTCGTATCCATTCTTTACGGCAAAAAAACATCGTTTTGTGAAAGTTAAGAGTTCTTCCGTCGTGGTAGAAGATTTACAAATTAGAACTTGCCATGCTTCCGGATAACATTTATTATGTGAATTATACAACGACATAATAATGTTGGGTACTTGAAATTTATTATTACACGTCGCTATGAAAAGACGTCCCTGATAAACCACATCTGTTGTGTCATACTTAACAGCGGCTGTCATTTGACGTTGCGTGATAAGAATTCGACTGAAGATTTCATGTAATATTGTACCAATCTTACAAAGTATGTCATAATAATTTTTAGGTTCAAGAGGGATTTTAAGGATATCAGAGTTAATATTTGGCAGTTCAGCTTTATCATTAACGGATTTCAAGAGTACTGAACATTCTTCTTTAATATTAAGCCTTGCTATACTTTCATTATACGAAAAATTCTTGACTATTCTAGAGAAAATAGATTGTTTTTCTCTGTTGATATTAGAGTGCGTAGTCACATTCTTTTCATTGCAAGAAAAATAATAATAAAAATTCAAAATATGCTGTGCTAGGAAAAAAGTCAAATAGTAATGGTTTTGTTGTGCTTCACCAACAATTTGCTTCCAATCTCGCAAATCATCAAGCAAAATATTTAACAAATTTTCCATATCTGAAGTAGAACGCGTAGATGCTTCAAAATCATAGTACTTGAAATGTCCAAGCTCTTTTAATAATGAAGCAGTATCAATTATTTCTTGCGCGAGATCAACTCTAACTATAAATTCATTCATATTATCTCGCGCGATTTCATCTGACGTGATCACACTTTTATTGGTTTTCGTATTGATGAAAGTATTGGAAGGTGCCCTTGCTATCAATAAAGCACGACCACGTAAATCTTGAAGATCTGAAAAAGTATAACTCGCAATGCTTTCTTGTAAAGTGTCAGAAGTATATGATAATGTTGCCGTATATCTATTTTCATCGTCTTCCATTCTCTTAAATAAATACACTCCTTTAGTCACTGAATATATAATCTTTTCTTTTGTCACTTCACCGCGATTCGAAATATTATTATACAAATTTTTTAACGCTTGGGCATTTGCATTACACAACCGTAACTTGGAAATTAGAGATGGGTTCCTATTTACGATGTTATGTAGAATTTGAAAGAATTCTTGAACCGCTGAATGCCTATCATCCCCTTCTCTCTCCTCTAATAAAGGCTCCAAGATCTGTTTGACTTGAATAAATGTTTGGACTATATTTTCTTGGATTAAACGTTCATCTGAATGATCATCAACACCATTAATTAAATTTTGAAGATTATTTCCAACGAGTGACTTGAGGAAAATTATAAAATCTTTTGAATCACAGATTTCCTTAATTATTGACCAAATATCATTGGTCAATAATAATGTCATTTCAATTTTATTAAGTTTATCAAAAGCTTCATATAATTGGTAAAGCAACAACTCTTTATCTTCCAAATTATTGATCAGTTCTTCTACCCAAAAATCTTGATCACACAGAATAATACCCAAATCATTAATCACAATCGCAAGTTGGCGTAATCTTTCCAATGTTGATGAGATATTAACTAAAAGTTTTACTGAACTAATTAATCTTTGAACATCATGAATTCTTGACCCTGGTGCGTTATGACCAGGATTATTATTTGACTTTAATTTGTCAAAGTAAGGAGTCATGAAATTAATTTCTTTTTCAACATGTTCTGTATTTACATTTTTCCAAAATTCAATTGCAACTGTACATTTAATTTCTTTCTCTTCATCATATTCTTTACATTTAATCTGATAACTTTCAACGGCCTTATTGAAAATATTATTCATTACTTGTTTAACCGTCAATTCTTCTGTCAATTCAATTTGAAAGATGTTGTAGAAGGTTTGTGAATCAATAAATGGATAGTAATCTTTCATAATTTCAATCGTTACGGAGTGCATTGACCAGTGATTTTTGATATATGATTCTTTAAGTGTAGCATTGATTGATCTCTTTGTTAAATCGTCAAAATGCAATTGTACGTCTGTTACTGACTGAGAAGGACAGAATTTTTCATAAAATTTTTGGAGACGTTCTAAAGTTGAATTGTATGCATTACATTGATTACAACTTTCTTCTAGAATTTCACCTGTAATTAATTCTTCCGAATCATTTCCTACAGCAGAATTAATATAATCCTTAAGGGCTTGGTTGTTACTAAAGCAAATAAATATTTTTTGAAGTAATCTTATTTTTATATCATTATTTATAATATCCATAGCTATACGAATCACCATTTTGCATGCTTCTTTAAAATATGTATGAGAACGCAGCTCTTGAATATCACCTCTTGCCTTAAATATGGTCGTCCAAAATGTTGTGAACTGGAATAACGAAAGTTGAAATGATTCTATTTCATGATATTTAACTTCTTTCACTTGCTGCAAGAGGTTGAGTATAAAGCATAAAATTTCTTCACAATAGCTAAATTTGAAATTTCGTGTTAATTCGGGATACGTATGTATAACGATTATGTGAAATTATTTTACAAATATTTTTCATACCTATTTGAAACATTTAAGGTAGATTCGCTATCACTATTGCAAATTCGCATGATAATTTTCAGGAGGCGCTCATCAGGATCTTGAACAAGAGGTCTAACTCTGGACTTTAATAAGGACATGAAGCGAGTTATTATATCTTCATGAAAGTCAGTAACGTTAATAAATGATGTAATTGAGAATATAGAGTCATCAGACAATGATGTCACGATGTTATGGTTCATAAACATGTTTAAAATATCTTGATCATGTATTGAAGTTGAATAAATTATTGAAAGATAATAGAAGATATTATAAGCTGTGCTTTCTTTTTGTTTACAGATATTGATTAACCATTTTATTGATGTATTTTCAAGTTCCTTTTGAATTGTGGTTGAATTCAATCCCAATATATATCTAAAAATTTCCGGAAAAGATTCCAATAGACTTATTTGATCGGATTCAGCAATTGCTTCGAGTATACTGGCATATTCTCTATTATGCCACCTCAAATTAGGTTCATTAAGAAACTTTCGAAGTGAGGCGACATTTTTATCATTCCAATATGGCTTCTTTTCTTTAAGCAATTCTAAAAGTTTTTTACGAATTTCATATGAGAAATAGTCGCAATCCTTTAATTCTTTAAAACATTCCTGCAGATATGCGAGACTTTCAACGTCATATGACATCCTAATGAGTTTATTCATTATTCTATCTAGTGCATCGAGGTTATTAAGATCGTTAATGCTAGGTTTTAATACTTCTAATAGTTTTATGAAATTGTCGGGTAGCCTTTTATAATCATATATTTCAATTGAATCAATGAATGAGTATGATGTATCAAACTTAGGCGCAAGTGCAAACATTGTAGTCCAGTCTAGAGACCCGTATTTAGAGTTATGCTGAACCAAAGTTCTAATGGCACTCACGACCAAGAATTTTGTATTTGAAGGTAGGCTAGAACTATCATGAACGTTTTTAAATTCTTTTATCATCGTGACAGATCGAAAACTATCCGGTAAATCAGATCTATATAAAAAGCCACTTTGATATTCTATATAATGACCAAGGAGAACATACAAAAATAATACTTGTTCTTTTGTTTTGTTTGTTTCTAAATGGTGGTTAATGAAACTGATTATTTTGTTAATTTCTCTAAAGTCTCTGTGCCTTTTTAAAATATGTTGGTAATCCATGATTCCAATTTTTAAGTCAATGGATGATTTTATACTCTTGTAAATATAATCGGTAAATACATAATCTTCCCTATATGAAAATTGATCTTTTTTAAATTTATTGCTATCTCTCCAAACGTCGTAAAGATTTCCACGAAGTTCCATTCTCCTATTGGTTGTGAACTCATCACCTTCAAAATTTAATAAACGCTCTGATGAAACCAAACAATATTTGTATTCAACATCCAAGTTTGCTAGGACATGAATATGCACATGATCAGATGCCCAAAGAGTAGAATTGGGAATTTGACGAAGCCATACTTTAGGTGTCCTCCAATTACCTAAAGCTTCACAATTTCCCAAAACTGCGAGTTTGCACGAATCAATATTAAATGGTAGATGAACATGAAAAACCGAAATTATTTCTGTAAATTCGATTTTATTCATACTCAAAAACTACTATTTTTTTAAAATGATACGTTTTCTTGTTGAAGTTTAAAAAAAAACAAGATAAAAATTTAATATTTCTCCTTAAATACGTATATATATTAATTATCCTAGCGCTAAACAAAATTTGATGGCGTACAATTGTGATGTTACAGCAGAAGTTCTGTTGTAATAGCGTGACCACTTGTGCGAGTGATACAAACTCTAAAAAAGAATGTGGACAATCAGAGGAAGCAAAATTTCAGGCAGACACGTGCGAAAAGCGATGAAAAAAGTAAAAAACAAAGTGAAAATAAAAGAAAAACAATCGTTTAAACCTGCCTCGTAATTCTAATTAAAAATGATGTTGATGAAATTTTAAAACTGAAAACTTCTTATTATCCCCATAGCTACGGGCTCTAATAATTTTAGTCCGATTCTAATATTTTACGTAGACTTATTTTTATTTCAAATTCCTTTTTTTGGAGGGTTGTATCACTCGCAATCACTCGCATAAATAATTACTTCCGGAGTGCACGGAGTGGAATATCCATAATAGCGAAATAATAAGTCACTACATAACATAGGTGCAGACTTATTTACGTCACTAATTACAACTCAATTACATATTATTTTACAACCCGGTTTAGTGTAATTTTTTATATCTGGTATAGACAGATATCTATAATCGGCAAGGTAATAATGTAAGTAATAATTACTTATTTTTTTACCCCAATACTTACACATACTCCTATGATGAGTGATCACGTTTTATAAATGTAATCTGAAAAGTAATTTTTAAACTCAATAATTTGCTGGTGAGGTTAAGTTTTCGCTTACACACGATTCCTTATTTTTTATTACTTTTACGTAAAAACAATAAGAAATAATTGAAATAATAAAATAATAATAGTATATTAATATGATCTTAGAAGAATAAAAACTTTTCTCATCGACTGGTCTAGCCACAAAGGTGTTGGCTGAAGGTAGGGCTTCGTATGAGCCGGGTAGGCCTGGGTAGTATTAGGGATCTTAAAAATCATGTTTGTTTGATTTAAATCTGTATAATTATAAATTACGCAATCGATAATTTTTTTCACAAAAAATTTTCTTAGCTGACAATTAAAATTAATTAATCGGAAGCAATATTTTCAGTTTCAGCAAATTTTATCTCAGATGTTTTAAAAAACTTTTAAAATAATAACGATAAAAAATGTTTAAAAAACTGTTTAACTCATTTTTTTTACCATTTCTAGGTTGTTTTTAAAGTTATACAGCTTACCTCTAAGATCAATAATTTTACTTCACGTGATTTATGCAGTGGGCCAACCAATCAGATTTGGTGATTTTATAATAATTTGCTTATAATCTTATTTTTTTAAAAATATTTTTAGTTTATAAAATCTACTAATAAAAAATATATTAATCTAAAATTTTTTTTATTATTATTCTATTAAAATTAATTATGTAATAATTTTAAATTATAATTTTTTAGAGGTGTGATGATGTTGTAAAGTAAATAGGTTATTAACCCTCAAGTGGCAGGTCTAAGGTTCAATTCTTATAGATGATGAATTTTGGAAATTATACCTGTGTTACAGTAATTGTCTCTTGCTGATCAGTTTGGTTTTGGGTATTTGTAATTTTAGATACATCAAGTTGAACCTTATCTGACATTGGAAGTTCAAAGTATTTATATGAAGTGTAATATTATACATATATAAAAAATTATAAAAAGTCAGTGTTGCATAACAGTCACATAATTTGTCACACAATTTTGCTTGAAATTTTTTTTATTAATCTAATGTAAAATTTTATTCTGAACAAGTTTACTTAAAAGACAAAAATAGATTTTTCTAGTAAATAAAAAATTTTATATAAAAAAACTATAAATTTTATATTTATTATATAGTAACCTTATTTTTTTACTAAGATAATCTACTTTTGTCTTTTAGATAAAGTTGTTCAAAATAAAATTTTACATATAATTATAGTTTTATAATTAAAAAATATTTTTTATAATAATATTATACAAATAAAATATATAAAATTTTAAAAATTTTATATATAAATTAATCTAAATTTTTATTTTAAAAACATATAAAATTTTTTAAATTTTGAAGCTTTGATGTTTTTTAGCTTATATATTAATAATAAATTAAATTTTATTATTAAATATATTGAAAAAAGAAAAATAAAAATCTTTATAATTTTTTAAAATTTTGTAAAAATTGTATAATTTTTTGTATAATTTTACTAAAAAGAAAATTTTAATATTTTTAAAATTACAATTATATGTAAAATTTTATTTTAAACAAGTTTATTTAGAAGACAAAAATAGGTTATCTTAGTAAAAAAATAAGTTTCTTATATATTAATATTAAAATTTATAATTTATCTATATAAAACTTTTTATTTTATTAAAATAATCTATTTTTGTTTTTTAAATAAACTTGTTTAGCATAAAATTTTATACTATAGTCATTTCTCTCTATAATCACCTCCTATATAATTACAACCCTTATATAATCACATAAGTTTGTATTATATTTTTTTTTTATAATAAAAATACCTTTTTATAATTATATTATTATTTATAATCACTAACACATATTTTTAATTTGTTAAAAATGTTTTTATATAGGATTTTCTCTTGATATAATCACTTTCTAAAAATATATTTAAATGATTTTTTTTTTTAACATTACTCAAAATGTCTTTAGAGATGTCTTCTAAAAAAGCAAGAATAGTTATTAATGACAAGTTAAAATATGATATTTGTGTCTATAATGACAAAAATTCTAACCTTTTATATAAAAAGATTGCAGAATACATTCAAGAAATCTTTCAAGTTAATCTTAAATGTTCTACAATATCCAAAATATTAAAAGAAAAAAAAATTAGTTGGTAGTAATTGATAATACAAATAATACTAAATTTTATCATCATAAACAAGTTAAATATCTGTTATTAGATTAAATAATGCAATTATGCATTGAACAGGTTACTAGTAATAGAATGTTTTTGTCTGAATTAATTATTAAAGAGAAAGCCAAGTTTTTTGTACAAAATTTGGGTATAATGACAGATTTGTTTAAATTTTTTAATAGTTAGATTCATCGATTTAAAAAAAGAAATAATTTACAAAATTATCATCTACATAGTGAAGTTAGTTCTGCTTCTTTAGAAGATCTACCTAACTAATAAAATTCAATGCATAATATTATTCAAGAATATACTCTTGATAATGTATTTAATGTAAATGAGACTGGGTTCTTTTTTAGAATGGTACCTAACTAAACACTTGCATCAAAATCATGTTCAGATTAAACAAAGATAATATTTGTTTTAAATGTAATACAGTAACTTATTAAATTTATATAATTAAATTATTCATCCAGGTTAGTTATTTTTTTTAAAAAACAATGTTTTGTTTAAAAAAAAAATTATGTCATGTATTTATATATATATATAAATAGGTAATTTTTTTTTTTAAAAAAAAAAAAAAGAATTTTTGTAATTTAAAATAAAAAGCAGGTTTGAGTTATTTTAAAACTTTATATTCTAAAAGTCAAGAAATTAACTTTTATAACTTTATTATTCTAAATTATTAGAATAAAGCAAGGTTTCTATTATGCTAATGTGTAATGTAATTGGAACACAAAAACTAAAACTACTTGTAATCGAATTTTCAATTCAACCTTATTTACTTGTATGTATTAATTATAACATCTGGCCTGTTATATACAGAACCAATTCTCGAGCATAGATGCAATGTGATCTTTTCAGTAAATAGTTAAAAATGCTAGATTATCAATTTTACTTTCAAAATAGAAATGTTTTAATTTTAGTTGATAATGCATCGTGTTATTATAATCTAAACAATATTTTACCAACTTCTAATTCTAATAATAATAATTATAAAAAAGAAACTGAATTAGCAGAAACATCTGTATCTTAAATTAGTAACATAAGATTGTCTACTTTACAAAATAATCAAAGTTAAGCTTATAGTGGTCAAAGTTATTCTTATACAATTTCTGATCTTACTGGCCTTCAGTTAACTAATATTAAGCTTCATTTTCTTCTATCTAACATTACTGCACATCTTCAACCAATAGATGCAGGCATTATTATCAAGTATTTTAAATCAAAATACAAACAAAAATATATTCAACATCTTCTCACTTAGTTTGAATAAGATGAAGATATACAAAAGTAAATTGAGAATATTAAGTGCTACAAATTAAAAACCTGAAACTGAATATATAAGTATTATATATTCAGTTCTAGGTTTTTAATTTAAAGCACTTAATATAAGTATAATGTTGTATGTTAAGGGTAGAGTATACATAAATCATTTTTTATATGATCTTTGTAGTACAATATAATTTTTATAAAAAATAAAGTTTTGCTACTGTTAACCTGTAGTTTTTCCTTTAACTACAGTGATATCAGAAGCTGCTCAACTATAGTATGATGACTATAACTTGAC
>CAJVQA010002292.1:0-22430 GCA_910591915.1 Cetraspora pellucida
TTTGTAAAAACTTCAATTGAATTTCAATAAAGTTAAAGGCATGACCTCACCATTAATATTTAAAAAAAAAAAAAAAAAATTATGTCCAGTTTGATAATATTGTGAAAGTAGTATTCTAAAACTGCTGTTAGTGATTATAGTATTTTTTAGACATGTAAACCAATATAGTTTATTTTCTTTAGATAACTGTACTAAGTAAGGTAAGAGGAAATTTATTGAAGTAGAGTAGTATTATCTGCAATGCAAAGTTGCTCAAGATATAAAATATTAAGTTTTCTAAATTGTTTTTTGAAAGTAGTATATTGAGGGTAAGATAACACAATTGGTTCTAATGATTGAAGATTGTATTGTATAGTATTAGGCCAGGATACACTATTATTGGCTATTATAGACATGTTAATATATATAATAAGTTGGATAATTTTGAAGTTTAAAGTATATCTATTAGATTTATCAATGTTAGATTGAGGATGTTGAAGTATATTTGTAGTTGATCAGAGATTATTTTGTAATTGTTGTAATCAAATATGTATAGAAGTTCTTAGTAAATGAGAGTTGTTAATTTATAAAATAAAGTTAAATATATAATGTTGAAGTTGAATGTTTTAGATATTGTGTATATTATATAAGAATAGATTAAGCATTATGCTGTTTGGAATAAAATAAAATAGATAAGATTTATGTTTAGTTACAGTTAAATATTTAGCTAAAATTTTGTTGCATGTAAAATAAGAAAGAACTATATTGTGTATTTAGTATTCTAATATAAGAATAATGACTATGTTAATAATATATATTATTTGTTTATCTGTAATTTTTTTGTTACTAGTAATATTTATAAGTTGAAATATTTCTTTTTAGATTAGTTTAATTTGTGCAGTTTGTTTGTTATTAAGTATAAACTATAGCTAAGGAATTTAAAAAGTTAACTAGCTGGAATAGATATAAGTGTAAAATTAAAAAATTAAATAGTAGTTTGGAGTTGATTAGATATAAAGATAGATTTAAAGGAGTTAATTTGAATGTTAGCTATTTGGTAAAAAAATATTGTAGTTTGAAGTATTTGTTTAAGTTCTAATTTGGATTGAGATATCTTAAATGTATCATTTATATAGGTTAAAACAAAAATAGATGTATTAAAACTTTAGGTTTTGAGTAGAGAAAGACTGGTTAGGCATGTTATAAATAGTATATAACCTTTGTGCTATAATGTGACTTTGTAAATAAGTGGGTCATAGTATATTCATCAAAAAAGAGAAGTAATAGTTTTATCTTAGTCTATCTTATTTTTAACTGAATAAAAATCAGTAAGTCCAAAGTTTGTAATTACTCTGTTTTAACAGTCTGTAAATAGATTAATAAGTATATTAATCAGTTTGGATAGCATATTTGATATGGTTAAGAGCCTTTTCAAATAAGTTCAAGTTAACTGAGTCATAAGCTTTGCTTATGTTCTGAGATATAAGCCAAAGTTGTTTAAAATTACAGTATACATCTTTGATAATATTGTTAAGTATATAAATAGAAATAGCAGTACTATTGCCTAGAAGGACAATATAGTTGTAAGATGAAAGTATTTTAAATTTTGTAAAGGTATTGTTTAAGCAATTTGTAAGCAGTTTGGTGTATAGTTTTTAGTATACTCAAAAAGACTAATAGGTTTGATATTAGTAAGATTATCATTAAAAATTAGTTTTTTGGAGATTAGAAAGATTCTGCTCTCCTTTTATTGTTTAGGTATATAGTTTATAAAAATACATCTATTAAATAAAACAGTAATTGCTTAAAAAAATAGTAAGCTTGCATGTTTGAGTATTTTATATCTAATGCCTAAAAGGTTACAGGCTTTATTGTTTGGAAACTAAGTTAGTGTTGAATTCACTTCATTAGTAGTGAATTCAAAAAAAGTGTTATCATACTATTTAGAATTAATATTTGGTTTAAGGTTATATTTATTTTGCCAATTAGATTTATATATTTGTTGATTAATATGTCAATATAATATCATTAATTAAAGTGTTGTTGAATATGAAGTTTGATATTAGGTACATCAGTAATAAGATTATTGTTTGTTTTGATGTTATCAAATTTAACAGGATCTTTATGCTAATTAAGAATACTATTAATTATAAAGATGGAATTTGATTGTAATTTATTATATCTTTTATAAATATTGTTGTTAATTTGTTATTTAATTTTCTTAATATTTTCTATGTTATGAATATGGCATAATGTTTTTTATTTATTTTTGACTAAAACTAACTAGTTTGTTACTAGATTATGCTCTGTTAATAGTAGTAGAATATTAAGGTTACAAGATGTATTTATATGAGTAATAAGTTAATTATAATGAAGTAGAATAGATATTGAGTATTAAAATATATGTTTGGTTTGTTGAATAAATTTTTTTTTTGGTATTAAGGTGAGACCTTGCTTATATCTTTATTGGTAGTTTTTAAAGTTAGTAACTTTATAGAGTTACTATATACAAAAATAATTTTATATAAATGCTATAGCTAAGGCTAACACTTGCAGTTAGAGCTAACCATTAAACTGCTAACTATATATAACTAGCTTAAATACAAAAAAAAGAAAACTATATTCAAGAGTAAAGCTCAGACATATTTATCTGTAACTTAAACCTACTAGAGTGGTTAAGACTTATCTAGATTTGAATAGTAAAATATGGTTAAATGAAATATTGTATTTGATCCAGAAAATAGTCCATATATTGATTTTTCTAATAGTGTGACCTAGGGGTAGGCATGTATTGGAGTTTGAGTGAACTTAGTCAGATAGTTCATATATACATGAGTATGTATATGTTTAGTGTTTGTATTTAGTTTGTCTATTATAATTAGTTTGAGTTAGATATTTAAAAAAAGGAGGTTTAAAACCTTGTTGTTTTTTCTAGTTTGCAAAATTTATACAATATGGTTTCCAGAGTAGTTCATAGCATAGCTCATTGATTTCAAGTAGTATTTTAATAATTGTTTGTAATGCTAATTTGTAAGAGATGTTAAGGTTTTGAATTGTTTGAATTAAAGATTTGAATATAAGTTCTTTAAGAATGATATTAAGATAAAATAAGTTATCATTGAATGGTATCTGGTGAAAAGTTTCATAACTTTGAATTTTTTAAATAAGTTCTTCTTGTCGAAGTTTAAAAAGGTTCAGGTTGCTTTGGCTAATATGTTTGAAGATAGTATCTTAAATAATACTGGTAAGTAATATTAGATTAGAACATATTCACCAATGTGTTGGAGAGTCAGGTAAGTTGCAATAAAAGCAGTTTGTATTATAAAAAGTATGTGAATATATTTTATAACATAGGAAGTATGTGTGTAATTCATTTAGTAGAATTTTGATTTTAAAAAATTTGAAATGATTAAGTTTAAGTTGGTTATATTATGTGTTAGTTTTTGGTTATAGTTAAAGTATAGTCAAGTGAATCTCCAATCTATTTCAGAAATAAGTTAGTTTTATTCTTGGTTTTATTTTTGAAATGACCACATTGCTAGAATATAGGCTTTGCAAATATTTTTGATAAATGTTTTTGTTGGATACTCTATAAAGTGTTGGTCCTAGTATAGTATATGATATAGATTGTAAATATTAGTATAATTGAAGTATAAATTAGGAGAAAGATTATGTTGCTTAACAAGAGAGTCAGTGAGATTGTTCAAATTATTGTTAGTATGAACTTGAACTTTATGGAAGTTAATTTGAAGATTGTATAATTTAATAATATTCAATAAAGTATGCCATATAGGCCATGTATTGAATTTAAAAAGTTTGTTAAGATTAGAAATTGTATTATAGATATTGGTATATTTAGTGATGATGGATTGAAAATCTGTAAAAATGTTGACTATTGCATTTCAGAGTGTAGTAGAAATAGCTGAGAGAATAGTCATCAGTTTTGCTTTGTAGAATGATGGCCAGAAGTTGATTTTGGCAAAGAATTTGTGAATGATTTAATTATTGTTATTGACCTGAACCTAGCTAATGCCCATTGTACATTGGTCAGTTCCAATATTAATTATTAAACTATCAGTATAAAAGTTAAGTTGTTGTTGAGAGCTATTGAGAATTGAATATTGTTCAAGTGTGTTTACTGCTTCACTAGTTTTGAATATTTTGAAGACATAAGAGTTGAAAATTGGAATTGTTGGTACTGGAGGAATTGATAATAAATGTTTAATATCTGTTAAATGAATAAGGTCAATATAGTTGGCATTGAAGTTTAATAAATTAGTATTGACTCTTTCTAAAAATTAAAAAGAGATAATTGCTGATACATTGATTATATATAAATTCTAAATTCTGTTAGAGTTTAAATGACAGCCTGAACAAGGTAAGCTTTGGGTTAGTAAAAGAGAATAGTAACTAGAGTAATTTATATCAATATTTGTTTGCTAGTGTGTAATAGATATTTGATTAATGTTTTTTAAATGTTTGCAGATTTTGCTATTAATAATTATATTATTAGTGTATATAAGTAACCAGGATTTAGATTTTTTAGAAATATGTTGTAAGCTGTATGCAAATAGATTATATCCTGGTTATTGGTAATGTAGAAAAAGGATTCTGAAACTATTATGGACTATTACAGTTTCTTTCAAAAAAGTAAACCATAATGGTTTTCAACCTTTAAGTAAGTATAACAATCATAGTGAAAGATGTTTTCATTTTAATAAAGTAGTATTGTTAGCTGTATAAAGCTGTTCAAGGTTTAGGATGTTAAGATTTCTGATTTGTTTTTTGAAACTAATGTATTGAGGGTATTGAGATAAAATTGATTCTATCGATTGAAGATTATATGATATTATGTTTGGTCATGAAATATTAGAATTAGCTGTTATGAATATGTTTAAATGTTTCAGTAATTGAATAATTTTAAAATTTAGTATGTGTTTATTTGGACCATCAATAATAGGATTAAGGTGTTGAAGTATATTAATAGTTGATCATAGGTTGTTTTGAAGTTGTTGTAGTCTTATTCATATTAAAGTTTCTAGTAAGTTAGAATTGTTAAGTCATAATAAAAAGTTAGTAATATAATGTTAGAATTGGATATTCCAAATATTATAAACATTATACAAGTATGGGTTAAGCATAGTACTATTGGAAATTGAATATACTAGATAGGATTTGTATTTGACTATTAAGTATTTGGCAAGAATGTTGTTGTATATAGAGTAAGGCATAATAATGTTATATAATCTATATTCAAATGTAGATATAATAACTGTGTTGATTATGTAGATGATTTGTTTATCTATAATTTTCTTTGTACTAGCAATGTTTATAAGTTGAAGAGTTTCTTTTTAGATAATTTTAATTTGTTCAGTATATTTGTTGTTAAATGTAGTTTGTTGAATAATATTGCCAAGCTTTTTAAGATAATGATATAGTTTTGAAGCTTTTGTAGAGAAAATATATTAAAAATTTCTGACTATAAATTTTTTGTTAAAAATATGTTGTAGAGCTATAATGATAATACTGTTTTGAATTTTATACTATGTGTATTTTAAGAATTCTAAATTTGCATATTAAGTAGTATTTGATTAGTAGTTAAGTTTGAAGTTACTTGGTCAGAAAAGAGTTGTCATTGTTTATTATTTATATTTTTATATAGAAAAGTTCTTCACTAAATTTTGATTAAATAGTAGAGTTTGTCAAAATATGTATAAGAAAAAGACTAATTAGAGATAAGAATTTTGTAGTTATAAATTAAAATTTTCTATTATTATATATAGTAATATTTTTGATAAATTTAATAAGTTTAAAGTATTGGTTATTTTGTTAATAAGAATATTATATAAGTTATATGAATAAAGAAAATATTGTAATAGATGTTTAGTATTTTTATTTTAATTACAATATAAGTAGTTTAAAATTAAATAGAAAATAAGATAGTAAATATTTAAATTAAATACTATTAATAAATTGTTAAACAATATTTTATTTTTAAAGAAATATAGATTAAGATTGAAGTTTTAATAGTTAATAATTTTAGTTAGTAGTTGGATATTTATAATAAAAAGATTTTTTAATGATTTAAGTTAAAGAAATTTGTTAAATATTTAAATTAAAAATAAGTTTTTATAGAATTTATTTAATTTATATATAATTGAGATTTAATTTTAAATAAAAAAATAAAAAAATAAAAGTAATTAAAATTAAGTTTAAACTCAGTTTTGTTAGTTTTGTATTTAGTTAAAACATTAACTATATTATATAAAGTATTATTTGAATAGGATTTAACCTTGTATATAGTATAGTTGATATTTTTATATTTAGTTAAAAAGTTTAGAATATGAATAATATTTTAATTATTTAATTTATTTTGTAAGTTGTAGTTATAAGATATTGAATATATAAAAGTTTGAATATTAAATAAATTATTAAAATAAATATAAATTTGATAATTAGAAGATAAGATAAGAAAAAAAAGAATAAAAGCTACTAATTCTATTTTTGTAAAATTTAATATATAGGTTATAGAGACATTAAATTTGATTTGTATATTATTTTTAAATATTCAAATGATATCAGCAAAGATATTATATATTTGTATATTTATTATTAAGTCATTAGTATAAAAATATAGATTGTTTGAATCAAAAAGTAATATTTTTTATATAGATCTATAAATGAGTTTTAATATAAAAGATTAGATATTGTGTTTTGGATTAAGAAGATTTCTTAAAAAGGTAATAAATATATTAGAAGTGTTTGTAAAACAGATTTATATAATTTTATATAAATATTTCAAAATATTTAGATTTTTTAAATATTAATATTTAGCTCAAAGTAGTGTTTTCTTTTTTATGTTTTATATACAAAATTGATAGTTTGTTTATAATTTATTTGAAAAGTTATAGGTATAGAAAAAATATAAATTATATTGAATATTATTGTAATAATTTGATATTTTTAAAAATTTTTTATAAAATTAGATGTATTTATTATTTTACTAAGATATAATTTTCAGATAAGATATAAAATGTCTATATATTTTTAAAATTATTATATTGAGGTGTAATTAGATTAAGTATATTTAGAAATAGATTGATTAGTTAAAGTTAAAAATTGGATTATATATATAAAATAGAAAAAGAGAATATTTTATTTAAAAAGATTTTGAACTAGTTTGGAATAAGACCTTAAGGGAATTTAAAAGTTCTAAGATAGATATTTTTTTAAGAAAATATCAATTATAAATAATTATTCAAGAAGAAGTATTTATTATTTTTAAAACTTAATATTATTAGATTATCTGAAAATAAAATAAAATTATAAATATTATTTAGTTGATTAGTTTATTTATAGATGGTTGATTAATAAAATAATAAGTTGTTAAGGAAGATATTATTTTTGTATAAATAAAATAGTTGAAATATTATAATAAAATTAAAGGTTTTTCTATAATTTTTAAGTATTGTATCTTGAATTAAAGGTAATTTTCATAATTTAAAAAACTATTCTTTGATTTAATATATAAAAATTTGATTTAAAAATATATTAGTATTAAAGTATCTTTTTATATTACTGTTATTAACTTGTAATATAAGTTTGTTAAGTATTAAAATATTAAGTAATTGTAATTAATAAGTATATCATTATTTGTATTTGTAAATAAGTAAAACATATATTTAGTAAATTTTGTTAATATATTTGATAGTTGTTGAAGTTTGTTTTAAGAAAGAGAACAAATTTGAAGTAAATACTCTAAGAATAATAACAAAAAAATATTAAATAATCATGATATTTATATAGAAAAGAGTTTTTTATATTAAATAATACAAATAAATTGATTAAAAATTTTGTCAAGTATAGATTTAATTAAATTTTTTCTATATAAAAAGATTCTAAATATGTATCTAATTGTTTCATTAGATTTGTGAAGTGTAATTAATTAGTTATTAAAGTTAAGAGATAAAGTATTTGAAAAGTGTTAAACTAACATTAATACTTTATATAAAAAAACTCAAAAAAAAACATAAACTTAGAAGAAAGATGCTTTACAATTCATATTGGCACAGACTTACATATACAGTCAAACCTCTATATATGCACACTCTATACATGTACACTCTCAATAATTGCACCTTATACCTCAGTCTCAACTAATAACAACACTTATAAAACTACTTTTTATAAATGCACACTTATGATCAATCCCAAGGGGATGCATATATGAAGGTTTGACTGTACTTGCTAAAAGTCAAAATTTTAATGTACGTACTTAAGACATCCAATGCAAATACCGAAATACCTTTATGTTATACTATTTAAAAGATTGATCAATAAACGATAAGCCAGAAGTGAATCATTCAAAAGGTATGATGATGTCGACGATCTCATCCAATCAGGGTGAGATTTACCTGCGACTAATCAAAACGGCAGAAAAGTGAGGTAAAAGATTTTTGAACAAAGCATTTAACTTAACATATACAAAATTTGGTATACATTACTCGGCAAACAATGCATCATCACTTTTTAAAAGTATTCAATGCATTTATTTGTGAAAATACTTTACAATATATTAGTTTATTCTGATATTTTAGAGTTTAAAAATCCATCAAATCAATTGATTAATGAATGGAATTTATATTGTAATATAGAAAATTTTGAGATTAATTCTGAATGTAATTTGGAAAACTATTGGAAGAACAAAACTTATACCTTACTCGTTCTTTCAAAAATTGTTATAGTTTATATTTGGATTCCTGTTTTAGGAGTAGATGTTGAACGTTCATTTTCAAATTATAAACATATTTTAAATGATAGATAAAGAGCTCTTACTGAAAAAAATATAGCTAGATTAAATTTTTTATATACTTTAATGAACATGATTTTAAATATATCGATGTAGATGAATAGTAATTAGAACATAATTTATAAAATCACGAATTTTTTTCAACATTTTGCTAATTTTACTAACTAATTTTGCTTTTGCCGGAAATTTACCGTCCATTCCATGGACTCTCCGATCGTCGTGGCCTTCTTTTTTTATGTATTTGTAAGAAGTTTGCCTGATTGGCTAATAAATTCAATTTAATTTTACATTATTTATACAGTTTAAAGTACTTTTTTTAAAAAAACGAAAATTAATCATAATGAAATATAAAAAAGACTGTATAGAAAGTTTCATTAGTTCTGTAGGACTTCATGGCCAAAAATGAGATTTAATTCTCGTCCATTTAAAAAAGTTAGTGTAATAATAACTTCTCCAAACCCGATAAAATCAATTTATTACTTTTTAAATAGACGAGAATTAGATCTTAATTTTGACTATGGAGTCCTACAACTCTAATGAAACCTTCCGTATAGTTTTTTTTTTTTATTTGATTATGGTTGGTTTAAATAATGTAAAAAAAAACAATTGAATTTATTAACCAATTAGACGAACCGCTGCCTATGATTTGTAAGGTCCATCAGATCTTGGGCGTCAGAAATTTTCTTTATTTATTCGATTCTGATGTAGCGTCATATGATTGTAGTTGGTCTTCAATCATGATTCTAACATTATTTTCGGTCCCCAGTAGACTTGAACCTGCGACCTTGCGATTGGGACCCGGGAGCGTAACCACTTCGCTATCGACCCCTGAGTCAATAAATCATGTTTAAGAAAATATTCTTTTATAGTTGAAAAGTCCCTGAAAATCATAAATAAGTTTTTATAATATTCGGGTAAATTTTGGTGTTACATTTTTCAATTATATGCATAAAAAAAAAAAAAAAATGTTTTTTTTGGAGACGTATAACTGATAACAGATAAAATTACCAACCAATCAAAAAGCGTCAAAATTTCTGAAAATGTCAAAACACAATAAACTTGATTATTTCAAAATCATAAAAGCTTCATATTATCGGATTAATTATATCTTTTAATTTAGTTAACGTTAATAATTATAATGATTTGATTTTTTGATTGGTGTTTCATTTTCATTTCGTTGATGTTCGTGTAACGATTATACAAAATTCTAACAAAATATAAATTTCATGATCATCTAATATATATGTTGATTGGCATTTAGGCGGTACTCATATTAAAGACTAGAGTGAAATTAGAAGCTGTATTCTATAAAAAAAAAAAAAAAATCTGGTAAAAAAATAATGTGCAGTATACGTAATAAGAAACATTCTCAACTAACCAGATTCAAGATTTTTACTAACGGTTTATAAACATCATTTCACAAAGAACCTCTCATGCCAAATTATAAAATCTGGTTTTTTTTTTTACAATAATGATAAGAGTTAAATATCAAAGATTATATTTACTTTCTCGGGTTAAATACAGTAAGTATAAGGGGCACCTATTTTATATCAATTGATTAATAATCAATGGTGTCCCTTATCGTTATATACTACATTTTATTCATATTCTCAATTCTTTGCTTCTATATTCCTATTACTCTTCAAGTGTAACTTTGAACCCCCTGGCTCAAATATATGATTAATCTCTATTTCATGGTTGATTGTTGATTTGTGATTAAGCTATCAAATTATATTTAATTGTAATCTAAATCGTCGTAGATATATAATTGACAATTTAAGGGATAACATTCTTATCATCAAGGTTATAAAAATTTTGTGTACAAACACCTTAATTCGTGATTTGTATCAATGTTTATAATTACCCAATTAAAATCACGATTTTACACACGCACCTATTGTTATAGCTATAGCAGATCCCTACACGTGACCTCTTACATCATTTTTTTTCGAGAAAGGTAATTTTCAATGAATGGTTAGTAATGATAAGAATTATAACTATGGAATTAATTTATTAATTTCACAAAGATTATGAACAAATTAACATCAAGTTAAGTACCACAAAACATACCCCTAATTACCTATCACATTTATCGTTATCGGTTATAAGTAAATTTTGGGAATCAGATTTATTTTTCATATGTCCAAACCGAATTAAAACCGAATTAAACTCGGGTTCAACATATGAAAAACTGGTTTCAAACTTCAAGAAATTATCGAATCGATTGAAAAAAAAATTTTATGAAAAACCGATTTTCATAATAATGACTTTTATTATAAAGTCAAGCATATCAGAGATGAAATGTTTTTTTTTTTTTAACTAGAATTTTCAGATATTTGATTTTCATACATTTGATTTTTATATCAATAATTTTTTTTTTTTTAAAGATATTGCTTAATCAATTATTTGATTAAACTAATAATTACGTAAAAAATTCATTATCAAAAATAAACAAAAAAAAAATAATAATGACAATAATTAAGCAACTTGACTTCTATACTCTGCTTTTAAAGTATCTATTAATGCTTTTCTACCTTTAAGATCAAACATCTTTTTTACTTTTTTTATTAACCTATCATCATCTGTTATAACTAATGTTGTTGATAACATTATCATCGTATGTTCAAATGATGACGTTGTTAGAGTTGCTATTGTTTGAATAATAATAATAATAAATAAAAAATTGATAAAAAACGATATACGTATAAATATACGTATCATAAGGATGATTATATATATATATATATATTTTAATAAAATAAAAGAAATAAAAAATTAATATATGTATAATTTATAGAAAAGACAGTTTTTTTTTTTTGAAAACAAACCCGATCGAAATACATACCTTTATGATATTTTAATAAAGCAACAGCAACAAAGTATAATATGTCAAATCCATGTAACATTAATAAATCCCAAATTCTGAGCACAGTATGATGAGGTACAACATCGCTTGTAAATAAAGTTATATACCATCTTGTTGCATATGCGGTTGTTGATAATTGTATCTTATTCTTTTATAAAATAAATCAATAATAAATTAATAAAAAAAATGTACGTTAAAAAAAAAAATATATATATATATATATACTTACAAATTGAGAGGCAATTTTCGGAGCATATTTTAACAATAATTTTTCTTGAACATAAAAACTTTCCAATAATGCAGGAAATCCAGGTATAAACAAGTTATGTAAATTACATTTTGTGAATAATTTTGTTAACATTATAAATGCGCTCTAACTCGAAGAAAAGTAAAAAATATATATATATGTATATAAATATATATAGATAAATAGAAATAAGTTTTAAGTTTTAAGTATATATTTTGATACAATGAAAAACGTAATTTACAAACCTCTTCAGTATAATACATTAATAAAATCGTTACAATATTTGTCATTCCTTGACAATAACCGATTTGTTTATTATAATTTGAAAAGGCGCGAAGTATGTTAAATAAAGCCCTTTGTCTATTCAAGAATAACAAGATTAAAGAAAGACGATATTAATAAAATTAGCCAATAACTTTATAACTTTATGAATTTTATAACTTTGAATGTTTATTATTCACATACCCAGGGCCATATCTAGATCGAAACATAATATGAGAATGTAAAGTACGTGGAATATCCAGATCAATTTGTTTTTCGTGTTGTGAAGGTAACGTTAATAACATCTTGATTATAATAAAATATAATAACATATAATAAAATTAGTGCAAAATAAACGATAAATTATGATAAAATTTTGAATTAATAAATTTAATAAATTACCTCATATGTACGTTGTAAGTTATCATCAAATTCAGATTCAGCATCGCCATTTGTAACTAAAAAATACCTAGTATAAAATTGTATAAATAAATAAATATTTGTATTTGACAATTTTTTTAACCAAATTACACAATTATAAACACTTACCAAACAGGATGCCTCCAAGAATCAGGTATGCCTTTATAAATTCGATTATAAAACTAATAATAATAAATAATAACATGATTAAATATATTAAATATATTAAATATATTAAATATATTAATAAAAAGTATTGTCAAATATTATAATAATTTCATAATGATATTACTATCAAATTATTATCGAACGAATTATTATCGATAATTAATTACCTTTTTATCCCAAGGAAAAACATAACTACTACAGCCAAATTTTCCAGATTTTTTAACAAATTTATTTGAAGATACCCATAAAGCCCACTTTAGTGATCTTATAGACTCTTTTTTTTCAATTCTTTTGAATTAAAAAAGAAATTAAATTATTTATTTATTTAAATAACAAAGATAATATGTATAATATTAACTAACCTTAATTCATGATGTGATAAGGGAGGAGCAGGGCTCTTTCCGTCTGATGACGTTATAAATCCATACCTATATTCATAATAATAAAAAATTAATCATAATAAGTATAATATGTAATAATAATAATAATAATAATAATAATAATGATAATAGTAATAATAATAATTATTATTATTATTATTATTATTATTATTATTATTTAATTAACAATATAACCATACCTATCAACACATGAGCTATATTGGTCAAAAATTGAATCATCTTTAGGCAAAACCAATTTCCAACGTTCATATATTGCTCTAATTTCATCATTTTCGGAATTTGAATTTCCAAAAGTTGTACTTTTAGAATGATGAAGACCAGAATTACTACTATGCCATCTTCTTAAATGACCATTTTGACCTACACTTTGAGATTTAGAATGAAATTGATAGGTATTACGAGATCTTCTTGAAGTATTGGAAGTACCATTTAATGGAGTTAAAGGATTTTCAGGTATTGGTGGAATAGAAGAAAAAGAATCAATTGGTTGAGCAATTGGAGGAGGGGGAAGAGGAGGAGTTGAATCGGTTATAGAAGAAGAAGTAGAAGAAAAAGTTGAGCCGCTTGTCCCTATATCAATACCGGCGGTATTACTCGAACTTGATAATACACCACTAGATTCACTTAAATTGAAAGGACCGCCATTATTTAAATGATTTAAATTGGATACGTCACCACCTAAATCATTTAAATTATTTGTTTGTTCATTTTCAAAAAATTCTATCGTATTATATTCTAATATATCTTGAGATTTCTTCTCATAATGATCATTTATAATAGGGGATTTTGTAACGATTGATGAGGTAGTTTTATGTTGAAAAGTTTTAAAAGTTGGTATACGAGAATTGGGAATTTGAGAATTTTGGATTCTGAATGATGACGTTAATAACGAAGAAGTTTGAAATATTATATTTGTTGATGTGGAAGTTGTTGATGGTGGCTGTTGAACTATTGATGTTACTATTGGTGTAATAATATCTTGAAGTGGTGAAGTCGAAGTTTCTTTCGTTACATTTTCACTTATTGATTTGTTTTGACCAACTGATTCGAATGACATTTTTTTTTTTATAATAATAAAATAAAAATAAAAATGATAGTAAAAAATAAAAATAAAAGAAAAAAGAAAAGAATTTATCGGTAATCGATGAAATTTTATATTTATAAATAATGATTGATTGATATAATGATATATTTACAAAACGTAAAAAAAAAGAAAAGAAAAACAAAGTTTATACGTTTAACTTCTAAAGGATATATACAAATATATATTCAAATGTATTCGAATATATTTAAGATGTATTCAAATGATGAATAAATAATATTTCGAAATTTAATAAGGAAAAAAAAAGTATTATTTATTCACTTTGTCTTTTGATTAAAACGAAGAAAAAAATTTGAACCCGCGTGACCAAGACGAAGAACCATAAATATTTCGGAAAAAATGTAAATACGTGCGTACGTACGTACGTACGTAGGTTTGATAACCGCTAATTGTTAAATTGTTAGAATACCATCTATAATTATATTATAAACCAGTTGTTGGAATAAATACAGAGTTTGTATAACGATAAGCTAATTGTAATAATTGTTATATCGATATGTTGTTATATTGATATGTTGTTATATCGTTATTATGGATACATATAAATTATATGGTAAAGCATCACGAGAGAGTTCTAAAGAAAAATAGAAGTGTTCTAAAAATAAGTAAGCAGTACATACGTATTAATACATAATATATAGCGTACAATAACAAAAATCATGTGTAACTTGCATTCCAAAATATAAATGGTAAATCGGACACAAATTTTATTTTTTCCTTATTCATTAGATACATTTCACATTTGCACGTGAAACAAGAAATTTGGAAATTGTTAGCTCACAAAGTTTTTTTTTTCGGAATAAGAATCCGGGAACATTATAATGATATATAATATCAATAATGACTTTAATAATGACTTTATAGTTTCATGATACATTTGAGTTTCCTTTCAAAGTAAGTGAAGTAAGTGAGAAAAAAATAGGAAATAAGAGAACAATAAGAAAAAAAAACTGATAAATAAGTGATAAAATGTGGGATAAATATGGGATAAATGTGGGATGAAATGCGGGATAAAATGCGGGATGAAGTGCGGGATGAAGTGTGGGATGGAATGCGTGATAAGATATCAATCAAACATTAAAAACATTAAAGCAATAAATTCTTTTTGATATAAATTTTTATTTGAAGGACTTTAATTAGATATAACAAATATGTAACGCAAATAAAGAAATGAAAAATTGTAACGAAATGGTAAGTGTATGTAATGTAATGCATAATTATAAATAGGCTTTCTACCGCGCTTAAAAAAAAAAAAGTATTGGATGCATATGCAAATAAATATATAAAATGAGACCAACAAGAAATTACCTGCTAAGAAATAACCGCATATCAGGTGAGGTTTTAAAGGTTTCAAAAAATTCCTAAACTTACAGGATACAGGAAAGGTCTCGAGTTTCTTTGTTAATGATTGTTACTCGACCTGTGCATTGCTAATTGTTCTTATAATTAAACAATAGTGATAGATTATCAATGCCCATATTATCTATGAATCTTTTTCCGAAACTACCACTACGTATTTGGTGTAATATAAATATAACTATATATATTATATATTGTGACACTAAGCATTAATAATTTGAACTTGAAACTTTATTTTGTCTTTTTTATTTGTATTTTTAATACAGTGATACGTATGTAAATCTATGTAAATTACGTTAATACGTACTGTATAAAATTTTAAACTAAAAATCTTCCCAAAGCATATCGATAAATACTTCTGTACTTTACAAATATAAATATATAGTTATAAAAAAACTATACGTACGTACGTATTTTTAATTAAAATTATGAATAAGAATCCTTACCTACGTATCTGGTATGTACGTATACTGGTATACTTATGTATGTATGTTTGTTTGATTGTGTTCCAAGATTTACTGCATACTTGACACTGCATACGTATACGTATTTCGTTTAACCGAAACACTAAAACTGTTACTTATTTGCAGCAGGCTATACATACCAATAATAATTTATTATAATAATGATTTATAATAATTTATTACGTATAATAATTAATTTATACGTAATAATTTATAATAATGTATAATAATAAAAAATCCTAACACTAATCTAATAATACGTATATATGCGTATATGAAAGGTTGTTATGGTTTGTAATTTAGGAATCGATTGCTTAATCTTATCCGGGCAAAATTAGGTTGGTAATGGGTCGGAATTATTTTAATGCCGGCAAAATTAAACGGTTAAACGATTAAGAAAAATTTTAGGCGGTTCCGATCCCTAGATCTTATCAGTCAACAGTTAACATTAATGATTCGAATAGATGTATAAACACGAAAAAAAAACTAAAATATTACTTTATATAATAAAGTTCGGATGAGTTTGATAGTTTAATTAATCTTATAAAGATCTTATAAAGATCTTGGTTTAACCGATTATTGAATAGTCCCAGAGTTAAATAATTGTAACAAGATGATTATAACAGGATAAATGTTTCAGACATAAAAACCGTTTAACTGGTCTATACCAAAAAGATAATCCACTTGAACTAATTAATTCATATAACTAATTTTGAGAACTTCCGTGGATCATGTAATGCAAGTGATGGCAGCGTGTTTGATTACTTTGGCCAATCGGCGTAACTATGAAAAAAAATATGGTCTGTGCCTCCACAATTTTTATACACAATTTTTATACACAATTTTTATACACAATTTTTATACACAATTTTTATACACAATTTTTATACATAATTTTTATACACACAATTTGTACGTATAGCTTGTCCAAATTTTAATTACTCTACCTGTCGATTGAGAGTCCTAATAAATTTACGTATGTACGTACAGACGATAATCTGATTTTCCCTCCAATTTTATAATTTCATTCACTCAAACTCGGGGTTATCTCTTTTTGGTGACGCGCTAACACTAAAGCCCTTTTAGTATATTATATTGGTCACCTGATCTTAACGTTTCTAGAAATCAAAACTACAAAGTCTCTCTTTTGCAAATCTAATATTGTAAAATTAATAATGCCAATTTTATCAATTTATTTATAGGACGTTAAGAAATTATGTTGGTTGAAGGAATAAATATAAAGACAACTCTAAGATTGTAAAAAAATCTTATATATACTGTACATGACGCAAAAGTATTCCTAACAAATCCATTCACCGAAATCTGTCCTCTGAAAACAATCACACAAATCCTTATTGTACTTTAGGCCTAAGAATTCTCAATGTGAAATAAAAAAGATATTCAAAGATTTTATACCATAAAGGTCGCAACCACATTTGCATTTGAACATAATTTACACAATTTAGTAACAAAATTTTGAGGTTTTACAAAACTAAAGTTAATCTCGAATAAAAATTCTGTACGTAATCAACAATTCTGTGATCATTTATGTAAATGATATTCTTCACTGCAAGCTTTAATATTATTACTTATCGTTATACGATATTTCATTTAATTGCATATTTGCCTTATACGTATAACTCCATTTAATTACATATTTGCCTTATACATATAATTCCATTAAATTACCTTATATACAATATGTAATAAACATTTATAAAATTTTATTAAAATTTATATTTAGTTAACTATCTCTATATCAGACTTATTAATAATTTATCATAATAAATTTCAATATACTTAAAAACTATCTTATTATGTATACCGAATACTCTTGTAATAAATGATATAACTATGATCACATGCTTCACTTATTATTTCATCTATTATTTTACTTACTATTTCATCTTATTATTTGTTATTTTATTATTTTACTTACTATTTCATTTTATTATTTTATCTACTATTTCACCTTATTATTTTATCTACTATTTCATCTTATTATTTTATTTATTTTTACCTGCTTTTCATCTTATTATTTTTTTTTTATTTTACCTACTTTTTATCTTATTATTTTATTTATTATTTTATATTATTTGATTTATTATTTTACTTGCTATTTCACCTTATTATTTTACTTATTATTTCATCTTATTATTTTATCTATTATTCTACTTTATTACTTTACTTATTCTTGTACTAAGTATTATTAATTACTTTAATTTAAATATTTATATCTAATATATATTTTTACTAATTTTTTTATTTAAACTATTATCTACAAATTGTAAACTTAATAAAATACCTTCTCTTCATATATTCTTTTTTTTTTAGTATTAAGGTGAGGTCTTGCTTATATTTTTATTAATAATTTAAAATAATTAAATATATATATATTATGACTAAAGTCAACACTTGCAGTTAAGGCTAATCATTAAACTGTTAACTATATAACTACTACATACAAAAATAAAAGCTTAGACTAATTATTTGCAATCTAAATTTACTAAAATGATCAAAGTTCATTTATATTTGAATATTTAATATATAATTTGATAATATATTATATTTGATCTATAAAATAGACTAAATGTTAATTTTGTAAATTACTTAGCTAATAGAAGAATATATATTAAAGTAACTATATAATTAATTTAGAAATTCACAAAAATATGAATAAATATAATTTTTTTAAAAATGTGTATACTTAATTGTTAAGTTAAATAATATTGAGTTTATTAATTAGTTAGAATTAAAGTTTATTTTGTTGTTTTTTTAGTTAAAAAAGTGAATACAATATGTTATTTATAATTGCTTATATAATTATTCATTAATATTAAGAAGAATATTAATAATAACTTAGAAACTAATTTTATATAATATATTAGAATTTTGAACTGTTAATACTGTATAAATAACTTTAAAATAAGTTTTTTGAAAATAAGTTTAAAATAAAATGTGTTAGGTAAAATATATAAAGAGTTGAAAGCTGAATAATGAAAGATTTTATAAATTAGGTTATTTTTTTGATAAGTATCAAAATCAAATAATTTATTAAAAACAATTTAATTAATAGAGATTTGAATAATTTAGTTGAATAAGAATGCATTAATATAAGTATGTTAATGAAAATAAATGTTAACTAAATTACAATAAAAACAGTTAGTATCTAAGTATTGATTTGGGTAAATAATATAAAATAATTAGTATATTGATAATTTATTAAGAAAAATTTTAATTTTAAAAAATTTTAGTTAGTTAAATCTAAAATTAATAATATTGTATAAAGGTTTTTAATTGTGATTAAAATAAAACCAAATAGATCTTCAATCAATATTCTAATTAAAATATGATTACTTGTTGTTATATTTTTGTAATACCTATATAGCTAATATATAAACTTTACATATTTGTTTAATAAAGTATCTTGTAGAAAGTTCTATGTAATATTGTTTCTATTAGAAAATATAATAAGAGTTATAAAAATTTGTATAATTAAATAAAAGAAGTAATAATAATAGGTATTATTTAATAAAAGAATTTGTTTGTTTATTAAGATTATTGTCTGAATAAGCTTGCACTTTATAAAAAATAATTTGTAGTTTGTATAATTTAATAATATTTAAAGAATATATTTTTATATAGTTATAACACTATTAAAAAAAAGTAAAAAAAAATTAGTAATTATATAGAATATGTATTTAAATAAAAAATTTTTTAAAAAATTTTTTCAATTGATAATAATAGTTGCTCTATAGAAAAGTTAAAATTTTATTAAATAAATTGATTTTTTTATATTAAGTAAAATTGTTCAAAATAACAATCTACATATACTATAAAATTTTTATATCTTTTAAAAAATATTTTACTAATTAACTTTTACAGTTTACAATTCTATAAAAAATTTTTATTCTTGATATTTATATAAACCTTTACATATAAATACATCAAAAAAATAAACCAATAAAAACTTTATATGTCAAAAAAAAGTAATAATAATAATATCAATATGCAGTATTTTTATTAGCATTTTACAAAATAATAATAAATAAAATTCAAAAATTAGAATACATAGTTGTGTGATGCAGTCATGTTTAAACCAAAATTATCTTATAAAACCTATTTTAAAAAATCAGTATTATTCATCTTGTCAATTAATTAAATTTATAATATACAAAAATATAAAGTCCTCAACTATACTTTGAACAATAAAAGCAAAATCATATAATTAAATATGAAATACATATTATGGGTAATCTGAATAAAGATAAGTATTCTATAGATTTCTCACATAAGATTTTGAATATAAATATTAGAATCTTTTGCAATTTAGGATGACTCCTTTAGGTCAACCTGTTTGAAGCAATAAATGCAACAGTAAATGATAAATATATTATATTTGAAACTGGTGAGTTGATAGATTTATATATAAGTGCTTAATCTTGTTAAATGCCTACAATATGTTTGCAATTAAAGAAATTGCTTAAAACTATTGAATCAAATTTTATACTAGGCGTAACTATTGGTCTTGTGATAAATTTATTACAATAATCCTTACCCACTGTAACCAACCACTCTCAATGTTATACCTTTTAAATATCTTAAAAGTATGATAAAAGAAACTTTGACCATCTCTTATTAATGCGTCACTTAGAATTCTAATACACTAAGAATTTCTATTGATTGATATAAAAAATTTTGGATTCTCACTCCGCTAACCCACTCGGAATATGAAAACCAATTATACAACTTTGTATGACCTATGTTTAAAAATTATAAAAATTATAAAAAGTTTATATAGGTTTAATAAAATTTTTCATAATGAACATTGGTTATAATACAGTAAACTATGGATTTTTAGATCTCATTTTATTTTAATATAATAAATTAAATAGGATTTAGAAAGACGTATATGTTTAAGAAAATATATTTAACCTTCTTCGTTCTTTTATTATAACGATAAAGCTAATTTTACAAGTCTAATTGTGACATATTGACGCGCGGCTCTTAAAAAAATTATTTTACAATATTGAATCATTCTACTGTCAATCACTAGTCAAAATACTGAAATATAAAAATCAACTAAGAAACAGACATCTGATTTTAATCTGGTTATCTGATTAGTGAGCTACAAAAATTATCACTAATCAAACAGCAATCAGGTTAAAATCAGGTGCCTGATTCTTAACTGATTTTTTTATATTTCGACTAATGAACATTATAGATGTAATCCTTCACCAGTTGGATTAGTATTATGAGTTGTATATAGTGATAGGTTCGGTTACAAATGGTCACGATTATTGGTCGAACATTAAATATAGGTCCTGTTGCGCTATAACACAAAGTTTTTTTAAATGTGTGCAAAACAAATAACACCAATATATGTATAAAAGAGCACAAATCCTATTGTAAAATGTCGGAAATCTCCGCCACTTTCCTCTCCAATTTTTCAACAGATGAAAATCTCCGTCATACGACTTTCAGCCATGATTTATTGAGTTATTTATTAGGTTCCAGTTAGGAAAAATACGTTCGGAGAAAATCACATTATATCATAGCGGATTTCAACTCAAGTTCACCCACCAAATCAGTTCCGTAAAAACACAATTTATACTCAGTAGTATATGAACTTTTATTATGAAAATTTTTATTAAATTAAATAATATCAATATGTATAGTATGTAATTAAAATCTGTACGTAACTGATTTTGGTGGTTATGTTTGGTTCGTCGTTGAAAACTCGACTTATTGAAGATCTGATAATATCTAAATGTTTAGCAGTTGTTCGCCTGCAAATTGCCTATTTTTGAGGCCCGGCCCGGCTGCGGGACCCAATGCAGGCCTCTAGTTCGAATTTATAGCCTTTCTAATTTTTTTTTCGACTAAATATGCTTTAAAACTATAATACTTAACTAGAGTTATATCGATATTAGTTATCTGATCATTATCGATTAATAATTGTCACCGCAGCACCATAAATATAAGTCCCAAAAGGTTACACAAAAATAATATACAAATCAACGATAAAATATTACAACTGACTCTTGATAAAAAAGTCACCAGGTCCAGCCAAAATCCTTCTTATGTCGAAACTTTCTTATATCAAGACTTAAAATTTTTCAAATGAAATTTGTAAAATCTTTCATATGCCAAGAGTTTCTTATATCGAAGGTCCTATATCGAGAGTTACTTGTATGTATATATAAATAGTTATCATAAATTTGCGATACGCTTTTGGAGCCGACTGTACGATGTACCTGGTTTTAGAACAACTTTGTTACAGCTGTTATCATAAATTCTGGGACACCTGGCAAAAATTAGCCGAATGATTTTTCGGCCGATCCGGTTAAGTAA